>LBNU01029539.1:13560-45016 GCA_014162995.1 Artemisia annua
AAAAAAAAAAAAAAAAAAAAAAAAAAAAAAAAAAAAAAAGAAGCATGGAGCATGGTAAATATTGGATGGCCATGGATTAGAGCTTGTGGGAAGCATTAGGTTATTTTGAAAACGGTTTGGGTGTTATGAATGAGCCTTGTGTTGAGCAAAGTCCGTTTGTAAGTCTATTTTTAATTTTTGGCTTAAGTTCACTGTTCCACTGCTTATCAATTGCTTCTTTCTGTATTTTTATGCTATTCGATATATTTTATTGCTAGTAATGTTTACTTGGTAGTTTAGAATCATGGCAGAATTGCATATATATCCCTCCCAAAGTGAATAATTGCATATATATCCTTTTTACAAGTTTTTGATGCACATAGTACAATGGGTTTTATGCATGCTTTGTATATATATGCAATTATGCATTTTCAGAAGGATATATATGCAAAAACCCCTAGAATCATTTAGTTTGAAAATTGCTTATTAACTGTTAGGTTAGCTTTATATTGCTTAATATGCTTTGCTTATTGAAACTGTTTTTTGGGTATTGATTATTGTTTCTTGTGTATTTTTAAACTTAGTTAGTGCCCTTGGTTCAAAATATTTGATAAAAAGTACTTGTTTCATGTGAAAATTTCAAAACAGTCACCCGAAAGGGGTGTTTGGCACAAGGGTTTCTTTTTAGCTAAAAACTGTTTTGAACCATTTTTCAAATTACATCGTCAATATTTCACTTAATCTAGCTGTTTTACATCAAGTTTTATAAGTCTATAAGAGTTTTCAAGTAATTTAGTGAGTTTTTCAAAAAAAAATTCTTTTATAACTGTTGTCATTAAGTACTTACGTTAGAATATGATTTGAGTATTGTTTGTTGTTGTTTGCGCCTCACTTTAGCTCTATGCAGGTTAATATTAGTATAGCATCTGGTCTATAGGTTCATAAGTCAAGTTTTCAAGTCAATTTTGCACTTTTTGACCCATTTTTTTTTCTGTTTTGCTGTCATAAAAGTTCCAAACAGCAGGGTAGTTTTTGATTTTTTATTTTCTCATATCTCCACCAAATTGAATAAAATTTTGGGATAATGTACTCCTATAGATTTTTTAGTTACTTGTATTTGTTTTTCAATTATTAGATTTTTTTTTACAGGGCTGAAAGCCCTTTTACGGGCTGCAAAAGTGGATTTTGACAGAAAAGTTACAAAAACCCGTTTTTATGTTGACCATATCTTGTTCATTTGTGGACCATTTAGCTTGATTGTATGCCACTCCATGAGTTATTAGGAATACACCCTTCATCCACACAAGTAACATACATATCAATTAACCGGTAAAAGATAGTTAGGGAGTAATGAAATCTAAGTAAACACAATTTTCTCCATATTGTTTTCACAACCACAATAGTTTAGATATTTATTTTATTTTAATTTGCAAAAGTAGTAAACTTGGGTTAGTTGACTAGCAACTAATTTCGCCCTTCCTCTAAAAACCGAGATTTTACTTGCTTTCTAAAAAATATAAAAATACAAAAAGAATCTTCCTTCCACCTTTAGACCTATTAGATTAGCTTTTCTATCCTAACGAACACTATTCCCTGTGAGAGAACGATCAATCCCCCGTACTTACCACTATCCTATACTACATCGGTCAGGTACACTGCCTGGTAGGGTTGTAAGCCTCTTGAGATCCCTCGAGAGGTAAAACCTGTTGTAAGGTTACAAAACCACGCATCAATACGTTTGACCAAGTCAAACCAAAACAACCAATTTGTTTTCTGTCTATTGGGTGTACGAGGAAAAAGAAACCAATATTCAGTGCGTATGATATAATTGGTTTTAGGTTAATGTGTCGTTAATATTAAATAGTTTTAAAGTACCGGCTTTTGAACTCGATGGTTGCTTTCCGGTGATGTGAGAGCACGAAACTTGTCGTAGTCATGTCCCACGGATGGCGCCACTTGTTGATACATAATCTGGCGCGGGCTGGATTACGTATCAACAAGTGGCGCGGGCTGGATTTGACGACTCTCCCTGGGCCGTTAGTCGTCTTCTCGAGCCCTGATTAGACCTGTTAACAAAGAGAACCCGTTAGGAGTGGACCCGAGGCCGTAGCCCCGGGATCCACCTCCGACGGTCAAGTTAGTATTGATGCAATATAGCATACAAGAGTTAGGTTTAGAGTAACCTGTTGTGTTGTGTCCCCTAAGAAGGGAATCCCAGCCCTATATTTATAGGGCATGGATTAGGGTTTAGGCGTATAGTGGGCCGCTGTCTGCCGGGCCTGGCCCATTCCAGACTATACGTCCACAATACTGGTAGAGGTGTTGTTACAAGGGAAAACACAACTACAGGGCCTCTCCTGAGGATTTTGATGCCTTGGGCAAGCTGAACGGGAAATGCCCCCTTTAAATGTTGTAAACTAATATGTGCATATAGACTCGATAAAACTTAGCAAAAACATGCACATAGACTCAATAAAACTTGAATAATGTGAGAATTACGTTACATCTTATTCAAATATATTTATATGACCGGACATCTTTAAACTGTAGTAGATTAGAGAGGATATCTCATACCCGTCTCTCCATGAGATTGGGTATTTTGTTGTTGATGGTTGTAGATTAGAGAAATATGTATATCACTTGGATCTATTTTTTATAAATATCATAAATTGGCTATATTTCTGAAATTCGCACGTATATGTCCCAAAAGAAAAGTTCAACATAGATAACAAATTCTCTAAAGAACAAATGAACAAGTTCTTTAAAAAAAGATTTGAGAAAAAGTATCAAAATATTCATCTACTGAAAGATAAAATCTCGTTACGATGGTAATTTTTGTCGCTTGATAATTTAATGTTTCTAAGATATTTTATTTTTATTTAAAAAAAACTGAAAAACGGGCTGTGTTTTTGAAAAATGAAGGAAAAAAATTTAACCATTTGATATTTAAAAATTCTTTATCTATATTTGATGTCACGTCAACCATAAAACGAATTGCTAAAACAAAAAGTGGTGGATTATAGTGAAAACTGAAAAGTTGTAAAAGGAATAAACAAAATTATAGTATATAAAATTTCTATTTCCTATGTTACTAATCACGTGACCAGTCAAACAAAAGAGTTTTACTTTATATTTTACTGCTCATCTTCCTTACACCTCATACACGACTGTTCCTTTCCGGCGACTGTAACATTTTTTTTCGGCGAAAACATTTATCAAAACTGGCTCAACTGTTTACTATTTTGTTTATCATCACAAAACGATATTCATCACTTAAAACTAGTTCGCAACTCCAAAAATTTGATGTCCTGGGCCGTCGGCCAGCCCACCCACCCCAGGGCCGGCCCTGCACAACTAAAACAGATAATGGTGGATATGTAGTGGGCCTACATATTTTTGCATCTACTAGAGTTGGTGGTTCATTGGTCATAGGGGGTGAAAGTGAGACTATAACAAGACCTGATGAATACATTGAACCACATGAAACTAAAAGACCAAGTGGAGTACGCCCATGTCAAACAGCAAGTGAAGAACCTGCAAGTCATAAAGCAACTGATTCACATGCTAGTCAATTATCTAAGTGAATCGCCTGCAATAAATGCTATGTTGTTTTTTATTCTAAATGTAACTTAACTGATATGATGCAGTTCATATGTGATAACAATGCAGTATGGTTACTACTTTTTTTGTATTTGTTGACTTTATAAGTCAAATTGGGTTATTCCAAACACTCCAATAAACTGCATATGCAATTGCAAACTGAAAAATGCAAACAACAAAATCAAAACTACAAATGCAAAACAAACGATGTTTTAAAAGATTAATACAATGCAGTTTGGTAAATTTTTGGTATATGTTGACTTTATAAGGCAAAAAATACGGTCAAGTTGAATAGTTAACAATTTATTACTACACAGTTGGTCCCTCAAGTTGAGTGTCGGGTTTGGCTTGGGTTAGAGTATACTTAAAATGTGGTTTAACTATTATGCCCTTGAAAATATAACGAAAAATAAATGTTGACCTGACCATTAACGGTTAAGGGACGCAATCAGCCTCAAAAACATAACTTTATAAGTCAAAAATATTTTTGTCAAAGATATATTATTGATGCGTGGATTACAACCTTCACAAAAGGTTTTACTTCTCAAGGGATCTTGAGAAGCTTGCAACCCTCCAAGCAGTATACCTGATCGTAGTAGTGTAGTATAGGTATATCCGGGGATTGATCGTTCTCTAGAGGATTAGTGTAGTTAGGTTGAAGTGTATGTCAATTTAAGTCTAGAGGTGAGGGATGATTATTTTTGTATTTTTATATTTTATGAAAACAATTAAAATCTCAGGTATTGAAAGAGTGGGCGGAATTAGTTGCTAGTCAACTAACCAAAAAACTACTAATTAATAAAACAAAAATTAAATAACAAGAAAAGTAAAATTGGTGAACTTCTTATAGTGAGACAAACGTGTTTACTTAGATTTAATTACTCCCTAGTTATCTTTTATTGATTCGTTGAATGTCACAGTGCAGTTGTTTTTGTTGAAGCGTTGTATTCCTTAATACCAGTCGTGGGGGTGTGCTAACTTCCCCAACTCTATGAACATCAATTTCTCCTATGACCGCACGTTAAGTACACTATCATAGAATCGTTAACATCAATTCATGCATTAAATACAACGAGAAAAACAGTAGTGCACATACGATTACGTTTTTAAGATGTTCAAGCTAGTTACACAAAGAAGATCAGCCAGTTTTCTTAACCTAACGTGAATCAATCAACTAAACAATAGACAACTTATCAATAATCAATAACTAGGTTTCATTAGATCTAAGCAAACACTAGATAATTTAAGCTAGCATGTTAAAAGGAATAAAAGATAAACAAATAATCAAACAACACATAAACATATTGAATTATTAAAAGAAAACTTAACTTCAATTAAACATGGAAGAAAAGAGGCTGTGAAAGCCCTACAAAAGTAGTAAAATTCGTCTTAGGCTTTAGGTCTCCAAAGTGTCACACTAATAAATGAAAAGTCGAAAAGTATAAATAGATTTACAAAGCTGACAGCGTCAGGTTATAGATCCTGACGCCGTCAGACCGCCGTGGTTAGGGTTTCTTCTTGTGCAAGTTGACTTTCTGACGCCGTCACTCTATGTCTTCTGACGTCGTCAGGTTGAGTTCTGACGCCGTCATGCTTTAAGCCTTATGAACCGTCTCTTATAAATTTAACACTAGACGTCCTGCATGTAATTACACATTTACACCTGACGCCGTCAGGTGTAAAGTCTTCAAAAGTTCTATAAAGCGACGTGTGTAAATTTCCAAGCTCCAAATTCTTCAAGTGACGGCGTCACCTATTAAAGCGTGACGCTGTCAGGTGTGTTTCCTGACAAGTTTTCAACGACTTTGCTGTTTTCTTCACTTTTAAGCCAAAAAACGTCCAAAATGCTCCAAATTCCAGAAATCACGTCCAAAGTACCTAAAATGTGAAAAGAAACGATTTGAGGCAATATTTGATCATATAAACCCGATTTTAAGCTTAAATGACCCCTTAAAAAGGTATCAAATAAATCGTTATCAATTATATTTGTGCATCTTTAAATGTGTAAGGTGTCTCATTGGAATACTAAGAGATACCTTACATCATTTAAAAAGTGTAAAATTTATTTGATACCTTTATTTGTGCATGATTGTAGAGCCTTAAAAAGTGTAAAATTTACACTTTAATTTGTTCTTATCCAAAACTGAAATGAAGTTCATTAAAATGACATTGAACAAGTGTTTTAATCCTAAGGAAAAATTTAATTCTCAGTGACCGTAAATCTAGTTTGGATGATATAGGGCTGCATGTTTGTGTTCATTATTGCAAAGTCGGNCCGTCTCTTATAAATTTAACACTAGACGTCCTGCATGTAATTACACATTTACACCTGACGCCGTCAGGTGTAAAGTCTTCAAAAGTTCTATAAAGCGACGTGTGTAAATTTCCAAGCTCCAAATTCTTCAAGTGACGGCGTCACCTATTAAAGCGTGACGCTGTCAGGTGTGTTTCCTGACAAGTTTTCAACGACTTTGCTGTTTTCTTCACTTTTAAGCCAAAAAACGTCCAAAATGCTCCAAATTCCAGAAATCACGTCCAAAGTACCTAAAATGTGAAAAGAAACGATTTGAGGCAATATTTGATCATATAAACCCGATTTTAAGCTTAAATGACCCCTTAAAAAGGTATCATATAAATCGTTATCAATTATATTTGTGCATCTTTAAATGTGTAAGGTGTCTCATTGGAATACTAAGAGATACCTTACATCATTTAAAAAGTGTAAAATTTATTTGATACCTTTATTTGTGCATGATTGTAGAGCCTTAAAAAGTGTAAAATTTACACTTTAATTTGTTCTTATCCAAAACTGAAATGAAGTTCATTAAAATGACATTGAACAAGTGTTTTAATCCTAAGGAAAAATTTAATTCTCAGTGACCGTAAATCTAGTTTGGATGATATAGGGCTGCATGTTTGTGTTCATTATTGCAAAGTCGGAACAACTATTAAAAACAACAGAAATGATTAATGGACCTAATAAATGGACCTAAAAGGAGGCCTAATGCATAAATGATTTGTACAGTTATGTAACATGCATTAGGCCTCTTTTTAGGTCCATTTATTAGGTCCATGTATCAAGGCTCAAAAAACAATGAAATGTTTCCCGTTTCTTCTCAAACTTTTAACATTAATAATTGATATTTATAATTAGTCGCCAATAAACAATTACAATTAGTTGGCAAATTATACTTTGTCAAATACTCCGTCCGCCTCATATTAAGTGTTCGCTTACATCATGCACAAAGTTTTAGAAAATTCCACTAACTAAACTCTCCACCAATCAAATATTATTTTTACCCACTAAAGTCTCATCTTATTGGTTAGAAGTACAATATGGACACTTAATTTGGGACATCCCAAGATTCCATTGTGGACACTTAATATGAGACGGAGGGAGTAGAATATATACGGAAAGCACGTTTTCTACCAGGAATTTTTGAGATAATCAATAATAGTGATAAATAGCATCTCACTAGGTAAGAAGTAATTTAAGTTCGAAGTAGTATCAGTATTTACAGTGTATTTTCAAAGATGCATCCTGAGAGTGGAAATGGTAAAAAGTTGAAATTTTTTCATCCCATTTTGTGCCACTCTTTTATACATTCTACTATGATGAATAAAAATTCTATAAGTCTATGCTTAATGCTTGTTTTTGAATCTATTGACCAACTTAAAAATGATATGGGTCTACCTTAATCTATTTGTATTTTTTTTAGAACGAAACCTTAATCTATTTGTAGATCTGCTCTTTTTATGAGCACAAAATTATTATTATATTTAATTTTCTGTTGCATTATTTTATTTATTAAAATAGACTTTGACTTTCTGATTAGTCTCGAATTGAAGTCCTCTTTCTTTTTTTTTTGAACATGAAGTCCTCTTTCTATTAATATGAAATACAACTCTACTAACAAGAGGGATGTTAAAAGCACATAAATTATACAAAAATAATAAAATATCTACACACTAATGTGTCATATATAAATTTGTGAATGCATTCACAAGTTTGAAAATGCCACCACTTATCTTAATCTTAACTACTTATCTATACTATCTATAATGGAAAAATGGTAAAAGTGAAATGTTGAGTTTTCAACAATAGTCAAAAGAGAGAGAAAAGTGAAATGTAATTAATACTCTTATTAAAACACCCCATTACTTAAAAGTACAATGATTTATTCACATTGTACAACCATTAAAATACAAACCGGGTTGACCAGGGACGCTTCAAACCCGCGCGGGTTGACCCGGTTTAATTTGACCCATTTCCGACCCAACCTAGCAAGTTGACCCGGTTTAAATCGACCCATTTTTCGACCGAAACGGTTCAACCGGTTGAACCACCCGGGTCGAACCGGGTTTCAAAACATTATCCATTACTTAAAAGTACAATGATTTATTCACATTGTACAACCAATTAAAACACAAACCGGGTTGACCCGGGATGCTTCAAACCCGGCGGGTTAACCCGGTTTAATTTGACCCATTTCCGATCCAACCTAGCAAGTTGACCCGGTTTAAATCGACCCATTTTTCGACCGGAACGGTTCAACCGGTTGAACCACCCGGGTCGAACCGGGTTTCAAAACATTATCCATTACTTAAAAGTACAATGATTTATTCATATTGTACAACCAATTAAAACACAAACCGGGTTGACCCGGGACGCTTCAAACCCGGCGGGTTGACCCGGTTTAATTTGACCCATTTCCGACCCAACCTAGCAAGTTGACCCGGTTTAAATCGACCCATTTTTCGACCGGAACGGTTCAACAGGTTGAACCACCTGGGTCGAACCGGGTTTCAAAACATTATCCATTACTTAAAAGTACAATGATTTATTTACATTGTACAACCAAATAAAAACATATCTATCAAATTAAATACGACCAATTAAAAAACAAACAGGGTTGACCCGGGACGCTTCAAACCCGGTGGGTTGACCCAGTTTAATTTGACCAGTTTTCGACCCAACCTAGCAAGTTGACCCGGTTTAAATCAACTCATTTTCCGACCAGAACGGTTCAACCGGTTGAACAACCCGGGTCGAACCTGGTTTAAAAACATTATGTTTAATTCCCAAATCTTCAAACTTTTATTATTTTCTGTTTATAACCTATAAACTTTTTTTTATCAATAAACTATCTATCGCTATAAAATCCCGTTGCTATGCACGGGTACTCGTCTAGTAATAGAGAAATGGTAAAAGTGAAAATGTGAAAATGTGGAAAACTTAATTTTCGGTCAATCCCAATTTTACCCCTGCAAAGAGCACCATGCGTTTGGAAATTGCACCATCATTTGGAAAGTATTGCTATTGGAGGCAACTATTAAATGAAATGTTGAAAATCTATCTTTGGCAAGTTTAGCAACACATACACATACACGGCTGAAACTGGACATTCAATGACAACCTTTATCTATATATGGCAAAACACGGCTGGACATTCATAATAGTTAAAAACTTAACCTATCTTTGTCAACCTTAAACTATCTATGGCAACACACGGCTGGACATTCATTATAACTAAAAACACAGAGCTGACTTTATATGATTTCATAAGTTGAAACGTATGAAATTAAATATAGAGCCTTGATATATAGGCCTATTTATTAGGTCCACCAAACATTTCCCTTTATATGAATGATTTGATAAGTTGTATTCCATTGCTTATATAAAAAACTATAATGCACTATGCCATTGAAATCGCCCTTTTTTTATGTACATTATGTTTTTCAATTTCCTTACACTTTTGACCTCCTGTTGCTCTTGTATAGTGATGAAGATGAATTAAAGATCAAAGAAGAAACAAGGACAGCCAATAGATGTTTTCCTTTTGAACAACCCCATGGGCGAAAGAAGTGCTTGATGACCGGCAGTCCAGCATAGGAAGTTGCTACTTTTGCTAAATCTTACTGATCACCAACCATCCAATTTATAGTCAGGTTTTAATTTGACTTTCGACTCTTTCATTTTGTCTTTGTTTAAACTAATCGATGGATTTGTGTAACCTCATATGGTATATCTTTTTGCTTTTAAGAAAGAAGATGTGTTATATACTTTTACTCTTTAAAAGCGATGACCAGTATTGATTAGACTCTTAATGTATAAAGACAATGCATGCACATCTACTGGTGCATCATTTTCTCATTGGGATGGTATTATTGCTCACAAATTCATGCCATCTTAATTGTGTGGAACTTTAATTCACGTCATGTGTTTTTATGTGGACTTACGATTCTGCCCATAGGGTACTAGGAGTCTTTACATAATCTTTTTATCAATTATCGATGGGTTTCATGATGCAGGTTTTTTATGCAGCAGACCCAGCTGGAATGATCTTTATACGGCCAAGAAAGGCAAATTGAGGGTTGAAGAACGAAAAACAAGGCAAAAATATGTAAAAGACAATATAGGAAAGGAATGTATCTTTAAAATTATATTGAGGTGGCGATGTACGTACTCTTCGTGAAATCAAAGCAACCCAAATAGAATAATTTGCTAGCTAACGAAACATCTCAATTGTTTTTCATTGTATTAAAAGGTTCGATATTTATGACAAAAAACAACACAGTGACTATACAACCTTTTGCGATTATGGTAAATATGTTAGAGTTTAGTGATCTATGATCTATTAATGATGTCATGCTGATAATTGTTACTTTAGGGTTTAATGATCTATTTGCAGGTTATGTCTTTTAATGAACTTATTGATATATATTACTTGTTTGTTTTAAAATTCGAGTGTGATATTGTGAAGAGCACGTAAAAGAAAAGGTGCATGAAAAAATACAACATACGTCTTGAATTCTTTCTTCTTTTATTCTCATGCATGTGCTTTGGGTAAATTAAGTATTTCTTCTATACATATTAATAATTAGGAAAACGCTTATAAAGATGAAAGTGGGGATAACAATGCTTCGATGCAATTATACACGGGCAAACGAGTGTGAACATATTTAAAAATACTTATAAGCTATTATAACACGTCTTCTAAAATACAGTGGCATATTTTTATTAAAAGATCTAACAAATTCCCTATATTGCTATTACTTATTAGTCGATGGAAGGCTTCTACATATTAATGAAAACGCATGTAAAGATATCAATTTAAGTTAGGAAATGATTTATACATATTATGAAAATTTGAATTGTATTTAAAGAGGAATGTTACGAGGTAATCTGAATAATTATTTATGTTTTGAATAAAATATAAAATATGTTATGGATAATTATTAGTGGATGTCCATATAGAGGCCCACGGCCCATTTAGCTATTAGGGTTTTTACCCTAATGTTTGTCTATATATACTCTATGTAAATCTCATAGTTAAAAATTAATAAGAAGAATATTCATTCCCTCAATTCTTGTTCACAACACGTTATCATCACGCTCTACCATATTCTTTTAATTTAAAGAGGTACGTTTTTTTTTTCATTCGATCGTGTTTGCCTATAGTCACATGCGCATGTTCCTTCTAGGCTATTGGTTACAATTTTTGTTTCTGTTTCTTTAATGATTTTGTCCAACTGATTTATCATAATCATATGTAAGTTTATTTGTTAGCTTTTATATTATTACCCTACACGAATGTTCTGAAAAAATTTTGGTCGGAATAATCATACATGTATATGTTTTGCTTTTCGCTGGGCATAGTCATACATGTATATGTTTTTCTTTTCGCTGGGCATACCACATTAGTTCATCAATGGGATTCAATAGCTACCAGGTAATATAATTTTATACACAAAGAATAGATCAATGATACTTGTATTTTGCTTAACAAGATCTACTATAATCTGCAATATTTTTTAATATGTTTTTTTTAAGCGTGTAATATATTTTTTTTCCCTTCATATAATTCCATTATGAAACTAATTTATTAATTAGAAGAAGCATCATAACATATTCTAGAACTAATTTATTAATTCAATGTGATTGTAGACACGTATTGATTTCATATTTTCATATTAATTAATTTGTTAATGAAGATTGAATTTTTTTTTTATTTACATATTCGTATAATGAAGAGTCGATCAATTAATTGTCTTCGTATTATAATGTTATTAGTTGTTCGCGTATTGTTTTCGATTCGTGGTCAAAGTAACATTTTGCACAATTTGTTTTAATTATTCATGCACTGTAATAAGGTAAGATTTTGTGTCACGGACTAAATTTCTATTTGATTAAATATTTACCAAAGTTTATACTATTTGTTTATTTGATCATAAAGCCTTAACTAAAGTTTTTTTTTTGTCCGTATTCTTCTCTTCCAAATCTGTTACTTATAGAACCCTAAAGAATTTAATTTACGATGATGATATTTGCTAAACTGTTTATTATTTTTCATCAAGAAAAAAAAGAATAAAGTTTAAAATTAACTAATCGAATATAACCATTTTAAAATCTTAATCAATTGTGCAGTGGTGAATCTCATAAAATCTTGTTGGTATTATTAAGCATATGTAGTTAATTGCTCATGGAAACATATATTTAATTTAGCAATCATAAGGTAGAGAACGATTCTCCATTCGTATTCTCTCTTTATCGTTATCGTGTTCTTATAAATCTGAATTGGTTTTTAAATTTTGTAAATATTACCTTGCATTGCTTGAAAAGATCTACCTATTCGTCGATACGTTAAGTTGTAGGTAATACTTGGTACCTAAAAGCCCTCATGGTTATCATTAAATGTGAAAAGTTAGTTATGTGCTTATTGTGTTTAGATCGAGCTTTAAAATCTTATTGGTAATGAACGTGACACCATTTTAATCAACTGATCGCATGCACTACTTGATGCTTGTATGCATCTTAAATTTTTATTAGTACATATATCATGGTTTATATTGGGTTTGTGCATAAAAAAGAGACACAAAAAGTAAAGTAGTGAAACCACATTTTTGATGGATGTGTATTGCAATTAGCACATGATCAGACTATGAAAGTGAATTGTTTCTTATGTGTGCACAATACTTGTCATTGTATTCTTATCTCCTTTCCATTGTTATTGTTATATATGATCACCAAGATAAAGAAAATAAATGTACCATGCTTGGTCTGATGGGTCACATGTTTTTTGTTATTTTTCTCAATGTCACTTGCCACCACTAAATAGCATGTTAAATAATATATATCCGGAGTGTTAAAGGTTTGTTCTATGCAAATATAACGAATGATGCATTGATAGAAATAATATTAAAGTGGTTAACGTGGAAATTAGATAATACTCCTTAAAGCTCGTCACAAATAAATTTACGTGAAAAAAAAAGTTATTTGCTCATGTAATCACTTATTGGTTAATATATTGCGGAGAAAATTATCTCGGGAAAGTAGATAAATTTTAGACTATTATTTACCTATGGCCGCATAAAATAATTATGCTATTAAGTATAAGAAAATATATCTTAGTTGATTCGCTGAGTTTGTAATGTATGTTTGGCTTATTTGTCATATGATTTTTTTTTTTGCATGTAAGCTATTTGATTAATTGATTACTGGCATACTTTACTAGTATGGATTGTGCTTTATTATTTAATAATGCTATAGGCTAATGTATATATTATATTAAACTATGTGAAAGCCATAAAAGAGCTTATAAGATTTTGATTGGAGAAATGTGATGTTGTATTAAAATCTCCATATTATTTGATGTTTATATAGAAAGTGCAATCTAAGCACATGTGGTCATAAACTAGAGTTTATGAGCCAAGATTATTAATTGGCATGACCGGTTGGACCATCCCGGGTCAATGATGATGCGAATGTATAGAAGAACCATAAGTTTCTTCAAAGATAGATTTGATTGTTCTCAATGGAATGGAAGTTAATTGTTCATATATCACCACCATGCATATAAAGTTTTGGAAAGAATATAACGGGGATGTATGTAGGCCTATACATCCGCCATGTGGATCATTTTGAGTTTTAAAATCGATGCATCGTCAAAATGATCAACAAATACGCAACTTAAGGTTAGCGTGGTTAGTGGCTCGACTTATAAAATGCGAGCACGGTATTCCAAATTAAATTATTGAAAATGGTGGTGAGAACTTTCAAGTATTGGGCGATTATTGGAATAAGTGTTGAACATAAAAGTAGCCCATGTTCATACGCGAATTGCTTTTGTTGAAACGTTTCAAACGTCTTTAGTTGATTGCAAAGCCAATAATATTGTGAGAACAAAACTTTTAGTTTATGGGGGCATGTTATGACGTATGAATTCGCATCTTGCCAACAATTAATAATGAATTCTCCCTATTAGAATGGTTTTGGTCACAACCATATGTTTCCCATATAAAGTTTTCTGAAAGTGTGCGGAACCTGTATTATACATCCACCACAACGCACAGAAGGGATGTTGAAATTGATAATTCATTCAGAGGGAGAATGAGCAGCGAGAAATTAGGAATGAATTATGATAATATAAATTTTGATCCTCACATTAATGAATATGAACTTAAAGTTCAAGGGACAAATAACCTTCCAGATCTAGTAAATGCCAGACATATTTAGTGACCTAAAGAAAGTGACTAGATCATATTACGCTGCTTTGCTCCAATTACAATGTGTGTCCCAGCAGTAAAATCATTTATTGGTAGTAAGTCTATGGCACGTCTGCAGCGTGATAGACGAATCGATTCCAAATTAAAATTCCTCGAATAAATAGATAAAATGGAGCAATAAAATCAAGATGGTCAAATCGAGGTAATAAGACCCCATAATAGTCAAGAGACACTAGACACGAAGATTACTGAAAAACCCCGGGTACATGAAAACTATGAGATCTCAATCAATGATATATAATGTCTAGTAATGTGTGGAATCGAAAAGTAATGAATCGACGTCGATAGTACTATTATATATGATTTTGTAAATAAATAAGATAGCGCTATAATCATGGTGAGGATCATGGAAACATACCTGCAGGAAGTGCAGATGTATAAATGAATGGCCAAAGGATATAAAGACGCAAAGAAGTAATGAAAGAATGAAGTCTCTTCTGACGTGACATGGTTATTGGGACTTGAAGTCCGTACATATGAATGTGTAAATTATTGGATATGCATGGTCTTTACAAGGAAGCGATATTAAAGTATTGAAACTTTGTATTTAAGGCATGACTAACGACACACAATATTTTCCTAAAGGCATGGAAATAATCATAAGGAGACATGTTCTCATGTGGTGGATCTAATAATTTATTTAAGTCTGGCAATATAATAGTAATTGATATGCGTTTAAATGATAATGAATAGAGCTCATTTTATGTTGAGATTCCTTAAGGAATATAGAATGCATGGAGCATGATTTAAAATTCTCGAGAATAATAGTTGATCAAATTGAACCACAGTAAAGCAAATAATTCAATATTTTCTTCAAGGTACAAAGGATATGGGTTTATATTTTACTAACCCGTCAAAACAAGTTTAGTTAATTTTGCAGATGCAGGATATATGTTTAACTTACCATGATCGATCTCAACATGGATATATTGTTATAAGTGGCGGCTATTTTTCGTGGCATTCGATAGAGCAAACAATCAAGGCGACTTCATCAAACCATACATAAATTCTGGAAAGGAGATAACAACTATTGCATGAAGGTAATGTAGTATACCTTGCTATATTCAAGAGACGTTACATCAAAGTCGACAAGACACTTCTCGTTCAAGTGATGATTTCGTTGACCTATTTACAAGATACCAAGTGATGTAGTCATCAGAGGGAGATAATACGCGCTGCACTCTTTTTGTCCTTAGTCATGGTTTTGTCCCACTGGGTTTTCCTGGCAAGGTTTTTAATGAGGCAGCATTCCCTAAGCGTATTAACAATATGGACATCCAAGAGGGAGTGTTATGGATAATTATTAGTGGATGTCCATATAGAGGCCCACGGCCCATTTAGCTATTAGGGTTTTTACCCTAATGTTTGCCTATATATACTCTATGTAAATCTCATAGTTAAAATTAATAAGAAGAATATTCATTCCCTCAATTCTTGTTCACAACAAAATATTATATTTGTAACAGCTATCGTATATATTTATTCAACAACGATATCAATTTTAACTGATGTTAGCATTTCGTAATTTATATACTTGCCTAAACAATTTTGAATTGACGTTAGAGGTCTATCATAATCCGAATTGGCCCCTTCATAAGCAAATCTAATTTTGGGATATATATTGGTCTGCTCCAGACCGTGTACTTTGATACACCATGTAAATTAGATGTAATCTATAATAAAAATTATAGTAGACAAATCTAAATTATACACATAATATAAAGCACATGCATAACAAACACTAACATATGCATACCTAAAAGGGGAAAATATAAAATATTATATTTGTAACAGCTATCGTATATATCTATTCAACAACGATATCAATTTTAACTGATGTTAGCATTTCGTAATTTATATACTTAATTGCCTAAACAATTTTGAATTGACGTTAGAGGTCTATCATAATCCGAATTGGCCCCTTAATAAGTAAACGAGATATAATTGTCACATCTAATTTTGGGATATATATTGGTCTGCTCCAGATCGTGTAGATACAACATGTAATTTAGATGTAATCAATAATAAAAAGGGGCAAATTGCACATAAGTTACACACATAATATGAAGCACATGCATACAAACACTAACATATACATACTTAAAAGGGGGAAGGAACACATGTACAACCATTGATTGTAAATCACACTCACAATATAAAAAACTCATGAATTTTTGAGTTGAATTATCGCATGTTACAACCTTTTGCAATTACATTATGATATTTTCACATTCTATATTTGAACGTTACACGAAACACTTACCATAATATCGCAATTATAATTTTTTGCCGCTAAAAAATTCCGTTGCTATGCACGGGTACTCGTCTAGTATGATAAAATCATTTAGTATAAAATTTGTTTGACTTTTTTAATGGTTCTAGCATTTTTCCACTAATAACATACACACGTGTAGGGCTGAATACGGTCTTAAAACTGGATCGGACGGATCGAAAATCGATTTGACCCAAAATATCGACCGAGGACTGGACCGAAATGTTCGGTCTAGGTTAGGGGTCTGGTTCATCGGTTCAGTCTGGTCCAACAAAACATAATGGCTACCGAACTAGATCGGACCAGACAAGACCAGACCGGACCGATGATTGAATATCAGGAAACGGCTGGACCAAGGACCAGTCTGAAATACGTTCGGTCTGATCTGGTCGGTCCAATTCGATGTGTTTCCGGTTTGATCTGGACTGCGGTCTGTCTTGCTCGTCCCTACACACGTGTTAACATTATTTAATACTCCGTCATTCAGTATACAACTCTGACATCACTACTTACCATCATCAGCTGTCATGTACATCGTCATCAAATATACGTAGTAATTATTTACATTAAATTTATTTAGTCATTGACCTTGACTTAAACAGAGTAGGTCGCTGTACTGTATATAT
Source organism: Artemisia annua (assembly GCA_014162995.1). Classification (NCBI taxonomy): domain Eukaryota; kingdom Viridiplantae; phylum Streptophyta; class Magnoliopsida; order Asterales; family Asteraceae; genus Artemisia; species Artemisia annua. The sequence continues at coordinate 30,604 of LBNU01029539.1, forward strand.
TTAGTAGAATGCACCTTCATATAATCACATCACATCTCAAGGCTTTCAATCTACACTTGCTCACACATACATAACAAACGATGGATGAAGTAAAGGTATTTCAGTTAATCTTCTATTAAAATTATTATCATGCTTTGAAACAATATATATTCAGTTTTAATCAATAATTCAATATACATTTCTGTTGTATGTGACTGTGCAGATGAAGCAACCTGCAGGAGGAGTGCAATTAGGCACAATATCAGAGGAGAAGCCCTTAACGAATCAGCAGCAGGGAATCCAAAATTTAGTTCCAACGCAAACTACTAAGTCAGGGCCAAATCTAGCTGACAGATTTCTACTTGATGGTATTTTCTGATATCCATTTTTACTAGCTGCTATGCTATGTATTATACACCATTTAATATATAAGAAAAGAAAATGATTCCTAGCTATGAATTGGGGCTCCAGATTTACCACTGGCTCTCGCTGAGAGATGATTTTGTTTAGTTTTGACTTTCGACCAATCTTCTTCGGTGGTTCCATTGTGAATCGTGAAAATTGAAAAACTCTTCACTTTAGGGGTATTTAATTGCTTGGGCCGATTGGTTTGTAAATTGGTTTATGAGTAGAATTTGAACTTGAGTTGGGATTTGGATGAGAAAATAAGTGCTAAATTTGAGTAATGTAAGATATCAATAGTTATGAAAATTAAAAAGGTAAATAAATGAATTATCAGTCAAAGTTTAGAAGATACGTGGTTGAGAAGGAATATCACGAGTATCGAGATAAAAACTAGTGAAATCGATTTCAAAACCTGGATATGCCATTAAGAATAGTTGAAAGTAAATATTTGGGTGTGACTAGCAACGTTTTGAAAACCAGGTTCGAAATCGACCCGGTCGAGTCACCGGGCATCGGATCAACCGGTTCGACCGCAGGGTCAACCGGATTTTCAATTTATTATTTTTTTATTTTTTCGACCGGGTTAATCGGTTCGACTGCCGGGTCAACCCGTGTTTTATTTAAAAATTTTTAAAAAACAAAACTCGGTCGGGTTTCGAGAACCGGGTTGACCCGGGTCACTCAAAACCCGGCGGGTCTAACCGGTTTTAGAAACCTGGGATTTTTTTACCCGGATTTTTGGCCGGAACCGGTCGAACCGGTTAACCCGGCCGGTTCGACCCGGGTTTCAAAACACTGGTGACTAGTAAATCCATAACTCATAGGATCCTTTCAAGTTGAGTCAAACATAATATATCATGTCACCAATCATAAATAAGATAAATACATAAAATATTTTCTTTTAGTAAAAATTATGAGCCCCCACTTATTAATTCACTTTCAAAATAAAATTAACATGATCAATATTTTTTACTCTAGAAAATCTTGATTCATAGCTTAACCAAATGCACGTTTTAAACACAAACCCCAACCCCACTTGGCACTAAATTTATTATAGTAGTTACAACTTATTGTAATAACATTCACTTTAATGCTATTATTTAATGGGCCCTAAATTTATTATGCTAGTTAGAATTTATTGTTATAACATTCGAGTATCCACTATAATTAATATTTTCAAACGTTTATATAATTGTCACTTTATACAAGTATTACGTAATTTACAAATATTTTTATATTACAAACCTATTTCCATTACAAATAAAACTTTTTGTAGGTAATTTATAAAATTTTCACATGCAATGTCGTTAATTTATAAACATCTTCAAAATGTTAGGGGCGTTTGGTTAAACAAGGTAATGACTATGGGTATGTTAATTGGAATGGGTTTATAAACCCATCACACTTGGTGGGATTAGAATGCTTACTTTTGAGGGTTTGATACCCATATTCAAGTACAAAACCCACTAGCCAAACAAGTACAATGTACAATAGGAATGGAAGTCATTCCTTGAAATCCATACCTCAAACCAAACACCCCCATCTAGACTTGTAATGCTTCCTTACTATGGTACACAAATTTCCAACGTCTTCCGAATTTTTTAAACTATCATAGTGGATGCTCTTATTAATTGATTTTAAAAATTGCTAACACTAGCTAGTAAGATGTGTAAACTTAGAAAGATTAAGATTTATAATAATAAACATCCCGAATACATTATAGATAATATAGACATAGATATATACATAGATAGATAGGCAAAAATTTTAAATGTCAATCAATTCTCTATTGTTACTTCATTTCCTTTATAACCTCCACACTGAAAGTGCATTATATGTCCCACTGTCCTATAAAGCCTAATAAGAGATGGAATTTATTTTCGGCTCTCATATATATTGTGTTACTTTTGAATTTTTGATTATAGTCTGCTTGATTTTTATGTATCAAAGCAACGCAAATATACTAACCATTTGCTTTAACATTATTCTAAAGGACCCAGAGAAGAATACCTCAAAATTGGTGTTCCACTATATGAAGCTTGCATTAAATGCAACTGGAAAGAGGCTGAAAAAATTCTTACCAATAAAGTCAACATAGAGTTAGGGTTGGTAAGATGTAGTATTACTGAAAATGGGGAAACCGCACTTCACGTTGCGGCATCTGCAAAGGTTCCCAGAAAGATGGAAAAGTTTGTGGCAAATCTGATGGAATTAATGAGACCGGAAGATTTGGAACTGGAAAATGCAAACTATAACACCGCCCTCTATTTAGCAGCTGCAGCTGGAAACATTGAGACTGTTAAAATTATGATGGAAAAGAACGACAAGTTGTTGTCAATCCCTGGTGGTGGTTCACAATATAGTAAGCCAGAAATGATGCCAATATATACTGCTGCCTTATTTGGACATCACGAATTGGCAAGGTATATGTATGATAAATCCAATGATTTGACTGAAGGTTGGACCGATAAAACTCGTGGTTGGCTTCTTGAGAAATGTGTCGACAATAATATGTTTGGTAAGTGTTTATCTACTCGGTATATCTTGTCTTTAATTTACTCGGTAAGTGTTTACTAGACTATCTTAGTTGGTCCAATAGAAAATCAAGTATTTATTTTCAAATTAAATCACTAAAAGTATTTTTAAACAAAAGAAAATTATTTCATTGGCTATTAGTCAAAATTTGCACATTTTTCTAAAATTGTGTACTACTACTAAGTTTGTGCGTGGTGGTTCAATGACCACGTGGCAACAACGATTTCACTCCACCATTGACTATGCGTGGTCGGCCAAATTTGGGTTGGTATGGTGATCGGCTTCACCTAACCAAATTATGGTAATTTTGTGTGTGTGAGTGTGTTGTAAGTATGTTTATATTTATTATTTAAGTCGGATATATTTGTGTGGTGGGTTTCATGCTAATCTCTACGGTGGTTTTGTAGCGGGAGTGTATGGTGATGTCACGCTAATGTGACGGTGGATTTGGTTAATTACTACTACCAGTTTAAAATGAACAATTATTTGAAAAAGAATAAGTTAGTATCATAATACATTGCTTCCTCTCCGTTGTCCTGTGTTTGTTCTAAAGATAGCACCCTAATAAAAACCGAATTCTAATGTACGTCCAAAATAAGCAAGTGTATAACATACGCCTTTTGGTTTATGCAGTTGGGTTTCACTTCTAGCCCACCGCAACTAGTTTGGGACTAAAGGCTTATTTATTATTTTTTTTTGGTGCAATTGAGAAAAAAGGAATTGGAACACAGGACCAATCATTTTGTTCCACTTCGTTGCATTGCAAGATTAAATATATTTAGTTCCCATATTCTGATTCTTTACCCAATCGCCACCTATAATGTGTTTGGCAAAATTGAACTGATTACCCGACTCAGTTTTATTGATCTTAGTGTGAAATTCTCATGGACGATAATATATTGGATTTTTTTTCAAAATTTTCACGTCCTCCTGATTTATCTATGTAAAATATTGTAATATAATGTATTCTAAGTTTTGCTTTAATCATTGATTTTTGTTGGTTTTGTCATAACACTTTCCCTCACAAATCAACTGTCAAATATTTTCAGATATTGCACTGAAGATACTGGAAAAGCACAAAACCCTTGCAAGTAGTGGAAGCCTACTAGGTGTGTTGGCTCGTAAGCCTGATGCGTTTAAGGGCAAAAAATATAATTTCATCTGGAGGTTCATCGTCTGGGGTAGGCATCTCTGTAATTTAGTTACGTAACAGCCCTAGTCATAATATATTACATTCATATAATCATTTATATTTATGCAATCTAGTTACCTTTTCTTTATGAACGACATATCAATCTAGTTAAGATCCGACATCATACGTATATATGTATTCTGCCCTAAATACCAAAAGGGCTTTGGCTCAGTTGGTACCCACCTCCGCCACTTGAGAGATTTTGTGGATAAAAGGTCAAGGGTTCTAGTCTCAGCTCTTGCTCACTCCAGTTGGTGCCCCACTGGGCCAGGAGAGTTGCCGGAGCTATTCCTTGTGGGGTGGACAATGGCTGGTGCCAGAAGGCATCCGGGGTCAGGGTGTTCCCGTCAATTCACACATTTTGTGGACATTCTGCTGTAAATATTTGGTATTAACAATTTGTTATCTTTTCTGGTTGTTGGTGTCAGTTTTTGCATTATGTGGTTGTAATGTGGGAGCTTATGAGAAGGAAAGTGAAGCATTGCAATTACTAAAAGTTATGTGGAAAGATATTGCAAAATATAAAAAGGAAGAAATTGATCGTATATTCAGAGGCCCGCCTGATCCAATTAAGCAAGATGATAAGTCAGGTTTTGGAAAAGTCATTCAAGTTGTGCAATTGCAAAACCTTGTTTCTGAACATGTTTCAAAAATGAAAGATGAAACCGAGAAGATAATGAGAGTGCTCCCTGCTTCGGTTGACCAAGATATGAAGATGCGCAAGGTAGATCAATCTCTGCAACTACAACAGCTCATTTCTAAACAACTAGTGAAAATGCATGTTGAAACCCAGAGCACAATCAAGGAAGGCACCAAGCAAGTTATTGAGCTACAGAAGGTCATTTCTGAATATCTTCTAAACATGCATGTTGAAACCCATAACATAATCAGAGGGCCGTCAGCTTCTGGACAGGAAGATCAAGCTCTGCGCCTACAAAACCTCATTTCTAAATATACTCCCTTATTGCTTGTTAATACACAAAGCATTATAAATAAATGGCCTGCTGTACCAAGTTCAAAGTCAACCTACTCTTCTCGGATGCTGTTTGTTGCTGCAGCGATGGGAAATACTAAATTTTTAGTTGAGCTCATTCGCCAATATCCTGATCTCATATGGAAGGTAAATGATAACGGGTTAAGTATATTTCACATTGCTGTCAAACATCGGCACGAGGGTATCTATAACCTATTGTACGAGATAGGCGCAATGAAGGATTTGATAACTCCTCTCAAAGACGAGAATGAAAACAATATGTTGCATTTAGTTGGGGAGAGGGCAAAGAAAAAGCGACTCGAGGATGTGTCAGGTGTGGCTTTGCAAATGCAACGAGAGCTATTGTGGTTCAAGGTACATATGCTCCTCTCCAATCTTTCTATTATGTTTTATGATGAGTAGACATATGGAAACTTCAGTCTATTTACTTATGAGTATACCAGTTTGGGTTATTTTATCTTATATCTAAAATGGATCAAATAAAAAGAATTAGCTCAATGACACATTACCCAATTTGTCCATCTGGCTAATTTGAGGATGTGTATATAGTTTATAACTATTATAGTTATTTTGCTGTAGGAAGTCGAGGCTATGATCCCTCCTTCTTATAGAGAACGAAAGAACAAAGACGGTCTAACTCCATATGAGTTATTCACCAAGGAACACAAAGAACTAGTTAAACTAGGTGAAACATGGATGAAAGACACAGCTAGTCAATGTATGGTTGTTGCGGCACTTATTGCAACCATAGTCTTTGCAGCAGCTTTTACAATTCCTGGTGGATATAACCAAGATAATGGCATCCCTATGTTCCGTTCAAAAGCAACACTTATGGTTTTCGTAGTGGCAGATGCAATTTCCCTATTCACATCTTCAGCATCAATTCTCATCTTCTTATCCATCCTCACATCTCGTTATGCTGAACGTGATTTCTTGGAATCATTACCCAAAAAGCTGATGGCAGGTCTAGCAACTCTTTTCATATCAATAACAACCATGACGGCCGCTTTTAGTGTAAGCTTTTTTGTACTTTACAATAAAGGTTTGTTATGGATTCCAATTTTAATTGGTGCCTTAGCTTTACTGCCAGTCGTCCTATATATCAAGCTGCAAATTCGTCTGTTTGTTGATGTAATTCGGTCGACATATGGTTCTAGGTACCTCTTTAAGCCCAGGAAACATGTTCTTTACTATGAAAACCCAAAGGTCTAGCCATTGTTGTTCCTCAATTGTATTGGGTCAATTTCACGATTTTTTATAAAATGTATTGTGTATGTAAGTCGTAGGTTCAGTGACTTTCATAACCCCTTTTCCCTTTTCATTGGATGTGGTAGAGAGAAAAATCAATGTATTCTATAAATTTGTTTAGTTATTGGACTGTTTGGCTGTGTATTTATTGCTTAAATTTGGGTTATTTATTCATTCTCACAATACAACTTATCGACTTCTGAATCCATTATACATTTTACATAACTAGACGATTACCGGTGCATAGCAAAGAGATTTTACAGCGGATTGTAGCAATAGAAAAAGTTTAGGGGTTATAAACGAAAAATAATAAAAGTTTGAGGATTTGGGGATTAAACATAATAAACCTGATTCGACCCGGACGGTTTCAACGGTTGAACCGATTCCGATAAAAAACGGGTCAAATAAAACCGTTTTTTATATTTTCGAAACCCGGTTAGACCCGAAAATTGGTTTTGTATATTCTTCCCAAAAATTGAGGTGTAAGCTTATACTAATTAGTATATACCTTAAATACATTTTAATTTAAAATTATTTCATAAGTTTCCTTAGATAGATGACTGAATTTTTTCACTTTTCAAGTTTGACAATTTTTGTTTTATACATAATATAGATATAATACAAGCAGCGTACCCGCGGGTTTGCGGCGACGGGTACCATGTAATTAGAATTTGCAGCTGTTAGCCTCAAAAGTGAAGTCATTTACGGGAACTGCATTAACATCTTTGTTTACTTAAAACGCAAGGACTTAAATCGTCAATTAGGTTAAGTTAGGCGTGTAAGATAGTATAAATAGTTAAATACCCTCCTAGTCACAACTAGGAGGGTGAAACTCTCATTTGTATTTTTCTTTTCATAAGTGTGTGATTGTTGGATAAGGATCCTCTCATGTTCCTTTGAACATGAGAGGTAATGTTGTGTTGATTTGATTGTACTTTTGAATTAAAATAAAATAAATGTTTTGCATTAATGACAATGTACAATCATAATAAATACAACATTACCTCTCATGTTCAAAAGGAACATGAGAGAATCCTTATCCGTGATTGTTTCTTTCTCTTTTAATAAAGCAGACATCTTTCCTTCTTTCTCTAACTACCATCTCTCTCTCTTTACAATAATACACCATGTCTAATGTCTTTCATCTATGAGGTGTGTTACACCCACATAAAGTTTACAAAATTTCAGCCACTCGCTGACGTGGCAGAGTGCTGATTGTTGATTTTCTGTGGCCCACAGAAAACCAACCAATCAGCACTCTGCCACGTCAGCGAGTGGCTGAAATTTTGTAAACCTTAGGTGGATCTAGTATTTTCCTTCATCTATTTTGAGCTTCCATGACTACCCGAATTCATCTAAAAAAAAGTCTTTCATCATTATTTGCTCATCATAGGTGTTGTTTATCAATAAAAGAGTTGCTCAATTCATCATAAGCTTTGTTAATCAATAAAGAGAGTTGTTCATTAATAAAAATGATTATTCATCAATAAAAAAATTTGTTAGCTTTGTTCATCAATAAAAAAGAGTTGTTTATCATATGCGTTATTCATCAATAATTGTCGTTGATTATCAAATATAAATTGTGTCCATCATATATTTAGAAACATAAAAAAAAATAAAAAAAAAAATATTATTTTTCAAAAAAATTATATATTAAAGTTTAAATTTGATGAAAAAAATTATATATCAAATGTAAGAAAATAATCACCACTCCATATAAAGGAGGGTTTTTTCAAACATTATCTTCCTCAATTAAATTAGAGAAAAACACGTGTCCTACTTCTCTCCCAAAAATCCCTCCACCGTACGATCATTCTGTATCCCTCTCAATTTTTTCCTTTGGTCAAAACAGATCTCATATTCTCAAAATCCTTACCCTTCCCTTAACCCTAAATTGAAATCACGAAAATCAATCGATCATCAAGCAGATTAATCTATTCAAAAAAAAAAAAAAAAAAAATCTGTAACCCTAAAATCGAACTGATTATTCACAATAATCTTTTCGATTATCAATTTTACTCATGGAAAAAAAAAGGTTTAGTAGTTGGGTTACCGATTACGTATTTTATATTATTGGAAAAAAATGGATAAAGATTTGTTCTTCTGATCAGTTTATCCAGTTATTTTTTTTATTAAATATTATTAATATTGTGCGTAGTGTTTATGTTTGACTATAAATAATTGGTTGTCGATTATCGATTTAGCATGTTTTTAGGTGTTTTTCATTTTTTTGCATTCGTAATATTTTTACAGCAATTTATAAGAAATATATGTAGTGTAAAGTATAAGTAGGAGATTTGTGAGATAGTATTATTTATGGCTTTTTGATATTGGGGGTGAAAATGTTTGTATGAATAGATGAATGGTAATTTAGGGGGTGTTTGGATTAGCTTATTTAACGGGCTTATCGGCTTATTGAGATTTGAAAATACTTTTTTGAGGTTATCACTTTCAGCTCACGGACTTAAAAAGCCATGAGAAAGGTCTCCAGGATTAGAAAATTTTAAAGGGTGTTTGGCATTACCTATTTTAGTCCACATCTTATATTGTCACCGTTGTCTTTGTTTTGGTAATATCAGGCTGTCTTTGAATTTGTGTTCTGAAACAAACTAAATGTGCATTCACATGAAAAAATGGACATGACAATGCAACCCTGGTCAAGAATCATGCATATGTGTATAAGTAGTCAAAGATTGATACACTTTTTTCCTCATCGTTTTGTAGTTGAATATTCAATTATTATGTAGGCGTTGCTTGCAAACATGACTGCTATGTACGCTGTTTACCATGAACCGGGAGGTCTAAAAACAATCGCTCAACAAGTGAATGGAATGGCTGCTACATTTGCTGAGTATGATTTTGACAATGAGGATGAAGATTGGCTGTAAGAGTACAATAAGGAAAGATTCTTCCTGCTGAAAAGTAAGTTTCCAGTCTTAAGTTTTATACATATTTCTGCCTTTCTGATGCTAATTTGGTAATTGGGATAGGGTTGAGACTATTATATTCAAATTGGAGGTTCTAGATCATAAGGATCGAGAAAAAGCAGGAGTTATAACTCCTACACTTGGTGCACCTATACCTGTACTTATGACATTCGATGCTGCTGTCGAGGTATGAGTTATTCTTACTTATTAGATTTTATATCTCTTATATTAAGGGTTGTCATAAATAAAAAATTAGAAAAGTTCGAATCAGAGAGTCATGTATAGATTGAAGCAATGCTGACGATCTTACTCATAATTACTGCATTTTTTTAGTTGATAATTTGGGTCAAATTGCAGTCAAGCAGAAGTTGGCTTTGGCTTATCGGATTAATCTGGCTGCTGAACTATTAGAAGTTGGTGATCACGTGAACGTTGTTTTAGAACCAATAAACCCAAAAGATGGACAATGATTTGGTGGCAACAAGTCACAATTTTGCTTATAAGAGGTGTTACAGAAAGGAGACACAAATTCTTTTCACCTCTCAAGTTATATCTCACTTGCAATAGCATTTCATTACAACTATACTTACAAAATATAAACAGGAATATACATCAATCGTTCGTTTGGTTAGATAAAAATGATAGAATTTTTGCATGCTAGATACTTATTGAATAAATGGTCCCTATTTCCATTCTTTGATTTCATTTTTGTTCCTTAAGGAACGTACGATTCACTAAAAGTAAAAGCAAATAGTGGGATTAGGGACCCTTTGGCAGAGAGTATTGATGAGAGACTATTTCTGTTACTCACCAAATCAGTAATTTACTTAAACATGATATTTTGTGGGTAACTGATTAGGAAATACGCAGTCATCATTGTTATTCTTCTACACCGAATTTTGTGGCTTCTACCCACTATTCAAAGCAATGGTTGACGAAGAAGCTTTTTATGGAGTATTTTAAAGTCATAAAAATTGCTTAATATAATGCCTTAAAATATGGGCCCCGAAAATTTAACCAAAGTGTGAGGATTGAGAATACCATTCTAAGCAAGAATCTTACTTCGTGCTATCATAACCAAAGTCTGGAGTTCTATTTTATCTGTAGGCCAATGTTGCAAGGTTTGATGGGCCTCTTTGGTTACTTTCCGAGATTATAAACATGATGTATGTTGTAGCAGGTTCATCATGGACGACTAAATGAAGTGGAATCTCGAAGATACATTCAGCAGCTCATTGATGGTGTAGAGTACTGTCACATTAAAGGAGTGTATCATAGAGATTTAAATGTGGTTCTATTAGGTAAGGCTCTAAATCATCTAACGCTCCCTCTTCACAGAGTTCTCATCATTTTCGCCTATTATTACCCTTTTGCAGCCGCTTATATCAAAAGGTTGAAAGTCATTCTTAAATGATTCAACCTGTTGCAACCTCTTATATTCTATTTGGTAAGGTTCTAATTTCAATTTTGTACATATAAATGAAATTAGGCCAAGCAGGTCAAAAGGGTTGAAATTCGTTCTTAAATGATTCAGCCTCTTATATCACCTCTTATATCAGTTTCAAAAGGATTAGTTAATGATAGTAATTATATTTTATATAATAAAATTTGAAAATGAATACACATACAATATGTTTGAAAGTTACCGAACCCGACCAGATGATCCCCTAAGTCTTATTGGTGTAACCATCCTTCATGTTGTTAGAGCCAACACTTTTGTGGTATGTAGTCAGTTCTGTTTTTGTCTTTTTTTTTTCATCATTCTTTTTGTGATGATATGCAGGATTTTTAATTGATGTAATTTTCAGGCTGAAGTTTTGGGACTTGATCCAAGAGATGTTAGTGTCCCAGTGCTCCTTCACTAAAGAAGAAACCGACTACTTGACAAGCTTAATCAAGATGGTGGAACTGAAGTTGTTCAGGTAAACAAGATCTTTTTATTTTGAAAGTGACAAAAGGGATGGGTGGGATGGGTTGGTCAGAATGGCTATAAAATTTTTATGGGTCGAGACGGGCATGGCTTGCTTTACCATAAACACCTTCAGCCAAATATCTATACACTATTTGCTTACTTCAGTAGTAATCAAAACTTCCAATATTATCTTGATGGTTGTTATGCAATTAAAATACACTATCAACCAGTTCTCTTTTGAGCTATATTGTTATATTAGTTTTTTTTTCATCAATTAGAGTTGAAGCATTATTTTATGTGACCATTACAGGTAGATATTTGAGAGGATGATAGAATTCATGCATGGATGCAACCATATGACCCGCCGGTATGATATTCTAGACTTTCTTAACTCTTAAATGTTGCAATCTCCAATGCACCTGCTTAAAAAAAAATACCCATTTGAAACTTTTGACTATAAACAAATGTTAGTGATGATTAAAAAAGAGAACTTTTCAAGAAATTTGCAGCACAAAGAGTATGGGATGATGATAATGTGCATATTGGTAATTCAGAGCCAAAGTTTCTCAAAAAGTAGAAAAGTATTCGGTATTTCATCGCACTTGCGCAAATAAAAAGTATTACAATCTTCACATGATGGGGAGACTAATCGAATTAGAATGTGATTAGTATTATACAGTTATCTGCTAATCAATTTTCTTAGTGACTTCGTACCTATTTATCCGCGTCTAAATACTTTGACCTTAAATAATTTAAACATTTTGACAAATCAAAAAATCAACATTGATTTTAAACATTACATAATATTTTGGTGACGATTATATAAAGCTGTATTTGGTTTAAAGTTATATTTAAGATGATAAATCCATATTCTTTTACCGAGCTGCAAAAAGCTTATGGGCGAACTCAAATGTAGCTTTTAGCGGACCTAAAGAATCTATATGGTTATACAGCTGCCGAAGCTTATGGAGAATATTTGCTAAATCCACTTTAACAGATAAATTATGGTCGTCATCTTAACATGTATATTATTTATTATTCGTAAGTGATTTTCTAAACAGTAGCAATAGGCATGGGCATAAATCTGTGAGATAAATCGTAATAGTTTATGGATGGGCACACTCCTCTTCATTCAATAAATGTCTATGGAAGTGGTGAAGTTGCTTTAGGAATCTATGGAAGTGGTGAAGTTGCTGAACCGTCCATGATGCTTTTAACATTAGGACTTTTGTTGGAGTCAAGAACAAATGAAGGTAATGCTCGAAAACCCAATAGTTTTGTCAATGTTTTCATATGAAATGTAATTTCTATCTGATGAACACGAGTTTGTTGTACCAAATGGTGTGATATAAACGAAGTGGTTCTATGTAACTAATAACAAAATAAAGGAAGGAATTTATTATATTCAGGTATTATCTCATATATTTTGATTAACATTTGTCGTCACTAAGTGTCAGTTTTATCATTTTCTTTTAATTAACCGTGTATATCATGATTACATACATGTGATATGTGAGTTTAGTTTGTTGTCATAATCTTTAACAGGATGATGGATGTGAAATTTTAATCCAAATGGACTGGAATGACTTCCGTATTAATGGGTTACTCTCATGAGATGAATTTTAAGATGTTGTGTCGTGACAAAGATGGTAATTACACCAATACTATAAAAAACGTTGTGTATCAAGAGGCTCTTCATAGATTATGAATTTTGTTTACATGTATGGTTTCAATTTTTTCAATAATTTATTTTATTGCAAGACTTGATGTTACAATTATTTATATTATTTGTATCGATATCCTAAAAAACCTACTACTAATATTTTCCTTGAAGATATATAAAAGGTAGCCGCCCAGCGGGCGGGCCTGGAGCTAGTNAAGAAACATGTAACTAATGCGTACTAGGTTATTAAGGTAGTATTTAACGCATGAGCCACTGTTTACAATCCCTATGATTGGGTGCTTTACGCATCATTGTAGTAGGAGATAAGAGCTCATAGAATTGGGGAGATATGTACGCCACCCCATGAATTGTTAAGGAATACACCCGTCATCCACGCAAGTAATACATACACCAATTAACCGGTAAAAGATAGTTAGGGAGTAAGGAAATCTAAGTAAACACATTTGTCTCCACATAAGTTTTCACAACCACAATAGTTTAGTTATTTTATTTTTAATTGCAATTGTAGTTTTTGGGTTAGTTGACTAGCAACTAATTCCGCCCACTCCTCCAAAACCCGAGATTTTACTTGCTTTCATATAAATATAAAAATACAAAAATAATCTTCCTTCACCCTTAGACCTTTTAGAGTAGTTTTTCTAACCTAACGAACACTATTCCCTGTGAGAGAGCGATCAATCCCCTGTACTTACCACTGCACTATACTACACCGACCAGGTACACTGCCTGGTGGGATTGCAAGCTTCTCAAGATCCCTTGAGAGGTAAAACCTGTTGCGTGGTCGCAATCCCACGTCATCAAGTTTTTGGCGCCGCTGCCGGGGAATAGTTATTGTATAGGTAGAATTTTTTATTTTATTAGGTCTACTCACTAGATTCCTTTCTAGTGAGATTTTTATTTTATTTTTCTAAGATCTTCTTTAGTCTATCTTATTTCTTTGTGTTTTTGTTCGTAACCATTACCATCCGCCATCATGGAAGGTGGTAACCTCCTTGATCCCAACAACCCACCTCAACCAAACCACCCACCACAACCAAACCAACCTCCTAGAGCCCATACCTTAGGAGAGTATTCCCGACCTAGCCACCATGGCTATCGCAACACTATTGAGCTCACTCAAGGAGCCAATGTCACTCCCTTGTGATCCGACACCATCAGGTTGGTGCAAAGCGGATGCGCATTCCATGGACTTCGTTCCGAAGATCCAAATCAACATCTCAAGGATTTCCTCAAAATCGTAGACTCTATAGACCTTGATGTTGCCACTCGAGAGATGACCCGATTGCGTCTCTTCCAATTCTCTCTGCGGGACCAAGCTAGTCAATGGCTTGAGCGACTTCCCGCAGGATCCATCACCTCTTGGGATGATCTCATAACTCGTTTCCTTGCTCAATTTTTCCCACCAGGGAGAAATACCAAGCTAAGGAAGGATATCTTGATGTTTGAACAACGTCGAGGCGAGACCCTTTACGGAGCATGGATTCGATTCAAGGACTTGCTCCAAAGAGTCCCTCATCATGGCATCAACCTCTGGCTT
>LBNU01029541.1:3072-22230 GCA_014162995.1 Artemisia annua
ACTTTAGTTAAAGTGATCGATTTTGTTCATAAACACCCCTTTTTCTATTCAACATATTTTGATCTCGAATTCGTTTTTATTCAGGATATCACAACTCTTTGGGACTTAACGACCCGGGGAAACACTAAACTCTCCAGGACTTCATTGTATTGGTCTTAGACTTCCAGGTTATCTTTGTTACGGTTGGCCATTCACAAGTGGCCAGCTTGTGTGATAATTACCTGACGGTTGAGGCTCAATCATAGAACAGCCCATTCTAGATTCAAGCTACCTATCAACTTAACAAATGAGTCGATTTGTACAATCAAGAAAAATACGCAGCTAGCTAATTTAATCAAACAAACTGACTTGGTTGTTTGGGATGAAGCTCCAATGAACGATCGCAAATGTTTTGAGACTCTAGATCGTACATTTAGAGACTTATTTGATTGTCCAGATCACTTATTTGGAAAAAAATGCATAATATTGGGTGGAGATTTCAGGCAAACATTGCCTGTGAAGAAGTTTGCATCTAAAGAAGAAATAGTGGCATCATCTATTACTCAGTCTTATATATGGCCACATTTCGATGTTATATCACTCAAAGAAAACATGAGACTACAACAACGTTCAATGTCTAGGGAAGAGCGCCAACAAATGCAAACATTCTCTCAGTGGCTGTTAGACATCGGCAATGGTAATATTGGTGAACCAGATCCAGTTGATCCAGAAAACACATCATGGGTTAAGATACCAGAAGAATACTGTATTCCCGATACAGAAGAAGGTCTGTTGCAGCTTATAGAGTTTATCTATGATAACGAAAGCTTGCATGCGCCAAATGCACAGTCTTTGCAAGAGAAAGCAATCGTTTGTCCTAAAAATGAAACAGCGGATATGATAAATTCAAAGGTACTAGGTATGCTTCATGGAAATACTTACACTTACAAAAGCAACGATGAAGCTTTACCTAAAACAAACGACGGGGGTGCAACCGAATTACTTTATCCTACAGAATATCTAAACACACCTAAATTTCCAGGCTTACCTCCGCATAACCTCATTCTAAAAATAGGAGCTCCAATTATGCTCTTAAGGAATCTTAATTTGGCGGGAGGGCTGTGCAATGGAACAAGGATGATAGTTACGCAGTTACTTACAAAGGTTATAGAAGCACGAATCGTTACAGGAACAAGAATTTCTCAGAAAGTGTTTATACCGCGAATTCTTTTGATTGAGAAAGACGAAAAACTGCCGTTTGTGTTTAAAAGGAAGCAGTTTCCAATAAAAATGTGTTACGCAATGACGATAAACAAAAGCCAAGGCCAGTCGCTAAATAAAATTGGGGTTTATCTACCAGAACCTATCTTTGGTCACGGCCAATTGTATGTGGCACTTTCCAGGTCAACCTCTCCTCAAGGACTCAGAGTTATTATCCGACAACAACCAGGGAAAGATCCAAATACAACCAAGAATATAGTCTATCGAGATTTCCTAAACCAAGTAACATTTACTCAGGTTCCTAACACGTATACAAATACACATACTTAGATACGGGTAACTTATTATATTATTTATTATTTAATAGCTAATCACAATTACCACTGTCATTTACACTTTAGAATCAATCTGCATGCATTCTGCCATTCTAACTTACCAAATGAAAAAATGACACTAATCGGTCACAAACTATTCTCTTTCTATGCAGGTTAATGGCAGATAACCCTGAACACAGTCCAGTGCCAAAAGATCATGGAAAACAGGCTGTTGCAGAAACACAAGAAACAGTCACTCAACATGAACCCGTACCACAACCTCATGGAAAAGATCATGGAAAACAGGCTGTTGCAGAAACACAAGAAACAGTCACTCAACATGAACCCGTACCACAACCTCATGGAAAAGAAATTATCGCCCAACCACAGCCTACAAACCTACTGACCCTGAAACCAACAGATTTTAACAAATCCCTATATGTCAAAGTTTATCGCAAGTGGACAACAATCAACAAAGCATCGGTGCCCGTCATGCATAGCTGCATTTTGCTAGACCAAGAGGTACATTTACGTATTCATGCACAAAAATTGTCTAAGTAAGTCACTAAATTTATTAACCATTTAATATATGCAGGGAGGAGCAATTCAAGCAAATATCAAGCCGCGTGAAAAAAATCGATTTAATATGCTTGAAGTCGACAAAACATATGAAATCAAGGGCTATGGATTTCAAGACGCTACAGGATGGTTGCAGACAGTTCAAAATCGACTTTCACTTGCTTTTGGAAATAACACAGAGATACAGCCATTACCAGACACAGGATTTCCACTACACTACTTTAATTTTGTCCCATATGCTCAGTTACATGAAAAAGTTGACAAAAAAGAAGGATTACTCACAGGTATACAATCTTCCTAAACTTTACTTTAGATTTAACAGCCTATATTTACAGACTAATTCTAACAATCATTTTACCATTTACAGACTACGTTGGCCTCATCCAATATGTCACTGAACTGCTCGAGTCTACTAAGCCTTCAAAAGAAACTACAGTCTGGAGAGATATTGCCATACAAAATCTAGAGTATACGTCATTTACCTATACCTACTTTTTATGACTTCTAATATTTATAACCAATCTTTTAACCATTTTTTTGTTTAACATAGTGGCATGACTGTAAGATTCACTCTATGGAATGAAAAGGCTCGCAATTTCAACATGAAAGAATACGAAGAATGTGAAAAACCAGCCACCATAGCAGTAAGCTCATGCATTGTCAAGAGCTATGGCGGTAAGTAAAATACATTATACGTAAAACCAAATATTAGATACATGGCGAATGACTTTTAAATTACCTTTTGCAGGTCTTCAGCTATCAAGCACAGCTGCAACTCATTGCTACTTGAACCCTGACATATCAGAAGCAAATGACATTCGTTCAGTGTAAGTTACTATGAAATAAGAATAAAAATAATTCTCAGATAAATAACGTCCATTAATATACCATTATACTAACCTTTTAACAATTGCCAGGTACAAAACTTTCCTTGAACCGCCAGTGATATCAAATATCACATATCAACGATTTTCAGACATAGAACAAGAGAAAAACAGGAACCGTGTTAGAATTGCAGATTTACTGACCGAAAATCCACAGCATCAAAAAGTATTAGAAAAATTGTGCATAGTTACACTTAAAAAAAAAGGTCATGTCTAACACTCACTTATTTTGCAGAATGTCCGGTTTACAGTTGTTGCAACGATCGATCAAATCAGTGATAGAAGGCCATGGTTCTACCCAAGGTGCACCACATGCCGTTCAAAGGTATCCGATGGCTGGCCACATGGACAATGCCGCCAAACAAATCCTAATACCAGCATTGACTACAGGTAAAAGAAAATCGAATAAATAACAATAACTTATAAATAGTCTGACATAACATGGTACTTACAATACATAATATCTATACTTATCATTATTCTAAAAATGTATGTGACAGCTACTGTTTTAAAGCCTTCATCTTTGACGATAGTGGAAGAATAATGCTCACCTGTTTCAGCGACGAAGTCCATTCAATAGTTGCCAGTTGTACCGAAGTTGTCAACAGATTGGAAGAAGTTGATCCATACAAGATTCCACCAGAACTGACTGCATTAGAAAAAAGGACATATATTTTTCAGTTACACTATGGAAAAGACAGTAACAAAGAACAAAGGTTTTTCTTTCTCGACAACGCATGGGACACAACACCATTACTTGAAGCAGCACCAACAGATATAACAACTACACCAACAAAAGGAGAAATGGAAATCGAAAAAAATTCTACCCCCGGACAAGAAGAATTCAACATCAAAGAATTGTCTATGCCAAAAGAAGAAAAGAAAACTACCAAAGTACGCAGGCCACTCTTTCAAGGTAATAAATCAGAAGCAGCAACATCAGCAACCAAAAAATCCAAAAAAAATGACTAGACCACCAACACTATCAGCACGCAATGGTCATCTTGCTTTAGATCTTTAAATAAGTACCTATCTAGAACTACAGCAGCACACAAATGCTTTAAATAAATCTCTGTACTTCGAGAAAATCTTTTGTAACATCATTGTGCCTTAGTAATGCACAAACTTTATGTATGTAAATATTCTATCGTATGAAACCTTTAGCATACAAAATTTTCCTCTACATTATTTTTAGCTAATCAGCATATTATATGTTCAAATATAATAAAAACAAAGCGAAATCAGCTAAGTACTTCAATAAACAACACCTAATAAACTATCAAAGTATTATAAAATACACAACTAAAGTAGTACTTTTTATTAAGAACCAACAAAGGTTACAGATATTCATACAAGTACTAGACCATAAGCCACAAGTGGCATACACCATCAACACTTAAAAGTACAACAAACACACCAACTCATACTTGAAACGACTCAGTACAACTACAACAGCAAACCTAATCACGAACATCCATGAGCATCACATTGTGACGCTTTTCATCTCTGCTACCACGGGCTGCGTCTAACGCAACAATTAACGCCTGCAGAATTTCACCATTCTTAGCCTGTGCCTTAACCAAACACTCCAGCCCAACACGTGCAGTCGCATCAAAATGGCTTATACATTGCCCTTCCTTAATAATATCAGNAACGGGCCCTTAATTCATTTTTCTTTCTTTCTCTGATGGGCCGAGTACACAAGCCCACCAGGCTTTGAAAGCCCAAAGCGCACCCTTAATAAATTTTCTTTTCTTTCTTTTGTCCCTAGACGCGACACACCCAAACCACCCCATTTATTTTTCGTTTTCGACACATAACACATATATATTTTTACACAACTTGATGAGAAAATATATAAGGCACAACTAAATTTAGCCAACACTTACCTACTACTTATATAAAAAAAAATTAATAACTACAGATAGGAAAAGTAACCAGATACACTACTGTTGAGTTAATAGACTTTTACTATAGAAACAAACCATAGTACAACAACTTTTGAAAAAAAATTAACACACTTGGTATCCAAAGAACCAAATGCTTTCCTAACCACAAACTGTCTGCAACAACAAGCTTTTACTAAAGAAAATACAGCCTTTTGCAAGAAAACAAATAGTAGAACAATGTCTATACTTTTTAACAGCATATTACAAATTGTCGAAACATCATCATATGCTACTATCTTTTTTTCAAACTTATAAACAGATTATAACCAATATCACATTTATTTTACATTCTAAAAAAAGCAGATTAAAAAAGTATAGATATACCACTTAAAAAATAAACATAACCAAAACACAACACATAGAAATTTCCAGTTTTATTAATATTAACATACGGAAATTACAAGTTACTACATTAAAGCATTGATAGATTCAAGAAACAACCCATACATATCATACGCAACGCCACTACAACCAAAAGATTACTGACTACATAACCCATTTACCATACATTAACTTTTTTTACAATAACCATACAAAGAGCAGAAACAACCAACCTTCTTAAAACCTCCTCAGTTTCTTCACGATTCTGTGTTTGTCATCAGCACGTAAAGAAGCGGCATAACTTCTCCTAATTAACCAACCCATTTCTTCAAAATCAACCTTCTCTGCAGCTTTCAATTCGGCCAAACACTCATCGAAAACTTCATCAACACCATGCTTCTTCAACTCCTTATAAATCGCATGCCTCTGTTCAATCCTAACTTTAAGTTCCTCGATCCTTTGATTATACTCCCTTTCATCACACAAATAGGCACTTTGTTCGCGACAAAACACAGCTTCCAAGACCTTTTCCACACGCCTATCTCCTATCTGATTAGCAATCTCCAATAGCTTAGGAAATTTAGGAGGCATAGTTGAAATTTTGAAACCCTAATTAGGTCACACTAGCAGAAATGATTATCCCCAATTCTTTTTGACAAACACAAACGATGTGCGTACACCCGTTATTTACATTACATTCTAAAAACATAAAGGCCCAGATAAATAAAGCCCAGCAACAAATAAACAGCCCAATAACATATTAACCAAATAATACCCAACACTTTAAAAAATTTTATACCCTATACAAACCCTTAACTAATTTTTTTTTTTTTTTTTAAAACTTACCTACATATTTAGATACATACTACTCCAACAAATATTTCTAAAACACAAAGGCCCGCCGCAACGCGGCGGCCGTGGCCACACTCGTTTATAAAATATTTCATTGTTTTTATTCATGCTTACATAAACATTTAGCAATCACTTACAGTTTTATACATCAAACATTAAAAAAAAATGGACATCATGCGCCTTTGTTTACCATTTCTACCAAAACCATATCCCTTTACGTTTTTGTCCATTTTTACGCGTGACACTCTTGTATGGAGCGCACTACTCATTTAAGCCAATAACAATACGACACCTGTCCAGTTGGAGCGCAAATTTTGAAATCCGGTGAGCGCGCGCCACTTGTCAGATCGGAGAATTCACGTGTCAATTAACGAATGGTATCCTTTTATTAATAGTGGCGCATAATGATGACGTGGAGAGCGCCATATTTATCGTTAGATGGTTTGTATATGTTTATTAATGCCGTTACAAAAATGTGACCTATATAATTGGATAGTTGATTGGTAAATACTCTCTCCGTCCCATATTAAGCGTCCACAATGAAATCTTTGAATGTTCTAAATTAAGTGTCCATATTCTATTTCAACCAATGAGATGAGACTTTAGTGGGTAAAAATGATATTTGATTGGTGGAGAGTGTAGTTAGTGAAATTTTCTAAAACTCTGTGCATGATGTAAGCGGACACTTAATATGGGACGGAGGAATAATAAAATAATGAAAAATAAATGTGGCGCATTATAATTTTACGCGCCGCACGTCAAATAAAACAGAATATGAAAGATGGTTCAAACACATCTGTTTATACTACATATAAAGAGTGTATGATCAAACCTTGAAAAGTGAAATGTTGAAAGTTAAAGGTGAGAGAAATGCATAGTGTAATTAATACATGTATTAAAACATCACATTACTTAAAAGTACAATAATTTATTCATATTGTACAACCAATTAAAAGCATATCTACCAAATTAAAAACAACCAATTAAAACGCCACTTATTAAAAAGTATAATAAAAATTTCACAATATATACAATTTAAAAAAGCTACAACATAACATAAAATATAAAATAATTAAACACGTACACTAATTAATGTTATTTTCAAAACACCCTAAAATGAAAGTATATGTTATTATACACATTATACAAATTAATAAAAGACACAAAGCTTCATACAAGCTAACAAGTTGATGGTATATATAGTTTTGAAAAGCGGACCGGACCAACGGGTTCAACCGGGAATCGGTGTAGCCAACGGTTCGGCTAACAAATAAAAGTCATCCAAAAATGTACCAGAGATGACCCGTTGAAACCAATAAAAATGGGTGAATCATGTCTCATCGAGATCTATTTCTCCGGTTAATCGTCACAGTGTACCCGCCGCCGAAACGCGCGAGTACCCTATATGCTATATAAAGGAAAAAAAAAGTGAAAAGTTAAAACTAAAAAAGGAAACTACTAACACACATCGAAAACCGGGTTGACCCAGGGCGCTTCAAACCCGCCGGGTTGACCCGGTTTAATTTGACATGTTTTCGAACCAACTCATCGGCTTGACTCGGTTTAAATCGACCAGTTTTTCGACCGGAACGGTTCAACCGGTTGAACCACCGGGTCAAACTGGGTTTCAAAACATTATTTTTAATCACCAAATCTTTCGAACTTTTATTATTTTTCATTTATAACCCATAATTTTATTATTTTTATTATTATTATTTTTTTTAGAAAGACAATATATTATTAAACCAAAAACCAAAAACCAAAAACCAAAAAAGTACAATACAAGGCATCCCCTTAAATAATCAAGACAATTAACAAAGGGACCCAAAAGATACAACAAACTAAATTAAACTCAAAGCCCCACAAATACAATATCCCATAACACACTAAACTGACAAAAGTAATCAAAGTATAACATGACACCAAACAAAAACTAAGCCAAATAACATCAAAGGGCATACAGGCCCGCATGAGAAAAAATTGGTTCGCGCATAGACCTGACCACCCAATAGAAACTTGGCAAAAATCTAAACTAAGCACTTTTGATACAAATGTCTGACCCTAACTGAAGAAATGAAACACTTGCATAAGCCAACCTCAGTGCACCCATAATTTTATTATTATTATTGTTTATCACTAAACGATTCGTCGCTATAAATTCGGTTGATATGCACGGGTACTCGTCTAGTTTTAATACAGTCACATCCGTAATTATCACAACATAAATTCTACGATGCCGGGTGGTCGCCCATTTCGCATACCTTGGAAGACGTCCTGACATTTTTGATTAAGTATGAAACAAACTTATGACGCATGATACACCAATATCATTTCGGATATCATTAACTCATGTAATATAAACTCACTTGCACAAACTTACATACATAACACTATGGCCGTCTCGTGATTTTCGGTTATTCTAGGCAACAACAACAAAGAGGTCATATTACACTTGTAAACTAAAAAGAAATTGCATATAAACTTAAATTATATGACTCATTTATGTTTGATATTATACGTATTTATACGCAAAACTAATAAAATTTGACCCATTTTAAATGAATGCCTTGTACGACGGCACTTATTGTACACCTCCCTGAAAGCCTGCATAACACAAGGTGACCAGTGGGACATTTTAAACCAAGTCTTTATAGGGCGTTTGGGATCTTACCATCTCTATATACTTAAACACTTGACAAATTAGGCAATTAGACAACCTCACAAACCAGCAAAACCCCACCAAGAAATTCTTTTTTGTATTTTAATATCTTGCATGTCCCCATCAGTCATCTTTAATTCTGATTAATCCACTCATAATAATAAAAATAATAATTCTATAATCAGATTTGAATGGAAGCTGCTATAATAACACCCTTTTCACCTTTGTTCTCAAAAACTTATCATAGACCCATCACCACTCACAAAATAATAATGTGGAAAAACTGGAACTTGCAGTTACAAAAGAAGCCCAATTTAGGCATTCAACCATCTGCTACTTCTTCATTTGGGTACTTTCTTTTTCATCACTTTACTTTTTCTACTTTTTATCATTTTCACTTATTTCATTTTAGGATTGCTTATTTGGATTGAAACTAGTTGTATGTTTATTTTAGTGCTGACTATATAAGCACTCACTAGGGTGGGTCTCCTTAGGGGCCATGGATTTTTGTAAAAACCCTCAATTTTTTCTAAATGCACCTGGTCAATTTGTGTCCTAGTTCCGTCATTGTAAGCACTTTGTTTCGGAGTATTTCTTAACTTTGATACAGGTTATTTATTCGGGTTGTTTTGAGAAGGTGTTTGGGATTGATTATTTTGATGTGGTGTTTGGGAAAGTAAAACAGTTGATAAGCTAAGCGTATCAAAACACAATGCGTGGGATATAATNCACTTATTGTACACCTCCGTGAAAGCCTGCATAACACAAGGTGACCAGTGGGACATTCTAAACCAAGTTTTTATAGGGCGTTTGGGATCTTACCATCTCTATATACTTAAACACTTGACAAATTAGGCAATTAGACAACCTCACAAACCAGCAAAACCCCACCAAGAAATTCTTTTTTGTATTTTAATATCTTGCATGTCCCCATCAGTCATCTTTAATTCTGATTAATCCACTCATAATAATAAAAATAATAATTATAATCAGATTTGAATGGAAGCTGCTGCTATAATAATACCCTTTTCACCTTTGTTCCCAAAAACTTATCATAGACCCATCACCACTCACAAAATAATAATGTGGAAAAACTGGAACTTGCAGTTACAAAAGAAGCCCAATTTAGCCATCCAATCATCTGCTACTTCATCTGGGTACTTTCTTTTTCACCATTCCACTTTTTCTACTTTTTATCATTTTCATTTTAGGAATCAATTAGGATTGCTTATTTGGATTCAAACTAGTTGTATGTTTATCTTAGTGCTGACTATATAAGCACTCACTAGGGCGGGTCCATGGATTTTTGCCAATTTAGGTAAAACCCTCAATTTTTTCTAAATGCACCAGATCAGTTTGTGCCCTCATTCCGTCATTGTAAGCACTTTCACATGCTTGTTTCGGAGTATTTCTTAACTTTGATATAGGTTATTTATTCGGTTGTTTTGAGAAGGTGTTTGGGATTGATTATTTTGCAGGGTGTTTGGGAAAGTAAAACAGTTGATAAGCGTATGCGTATCAAAACACAATGCTTGAGATATAATGTCTGGATTTAGTTATTAACTTATTTCAGACGAGCACTAGCTGATCCAAAACAACTCAAATCAGATGGTGTTTGGCTGCCATCCAAACGCTTGCCAAACATTCCTGTAAACAGCTTGTGTTTATGCTAATAATAATCAGTTTACTCAAATCATCTAATTTCCTTGTTAGAGAAACGGGGTAACTTTGAATCCGCAAAAATTAAGAGTTTGATGTAGGCGTCTTGGTTTTGAGTTCCTTAGATAGTTCCCTTTAGGCTTTTTAGGAGATTAGTAGCCCATTGTTCTTTTCGCTTTGCTCGTGAGTATAGATGCCCATAGCGTTGCCCATACCTAGATCTCAGCTGCTCCCTTAGGTCTTGGATCTATTTTGGCTTTTAGGCCCTTTCCCTTGCTCGTTACGCATTTATGCTTGTATGCTTATGTCCCCCTTTATCTCTTTGCGCTTTCTATATCCTATATACTGCGTCCGCATGCGGTCTTTGCTTTTATGTCCTTTTGCCTTTATTCTCTTTAGGTCTTATGATGGTTTTTTGGTCTATAGCTATGTATGCTTGTATGCTCACTTTCGTCCTTTGTCTCTATTGATTTCGTTATCCTTGTCTTTGCACACATTCACACTTGCACTTATCTGAGCACACCTGCACACATTACACTTGCCGGAGGTCTTTCTGGAAGCAATCTCCCTTAGTTCTTACGGGTTTATCGTGAGGTAGGGGTAGGATCTGTCTACATTCCACTTCCCCCATATCCCGTTCCGGCGGGATTGAGTATGTTGTTGTTGTTGTATATAAGCAAATCTTAAACGGCTTTATGAAAGACAAAACAACTTATTTTGCTTTAAAAAATAAGCAAATAAGCATAAGCACTACTCTTCTTTTAAATATTCAAAAGTGTTTCTCTGCCTCTCGAAAACACAATGATTACTTAAGCTGTCTAATCCTGTTTTTTTCAAAAATGAAGTTACTGTAATATATTTGTTCTTTTGACACTTAAAAATCAACAACATAATTAATGTAAATCATTTAATTATCTATATTCTAAGTACTGATAAATATGGTTAAAGCATTTCTAGACTAAGGTATGCATAATATCATTAGATCTTTTAAACAATGTATGTCTTCAGGTCTAACACCCTTAAATCGGTTTTCAAATAGTGTGAGGTTTTTTTTGTTCATAGATGTTTATGTGTAATGTAGAATAGGGATACCTCATCTTGAGCATGCGTATCTGCTTCATTCTCTTTTTAGACTTGCAACCATGATGTGCCAAAGCATATTTGCGTCGCGTTCTAGTATTCTTCGGTTAATCATGGTTGCAACCACCGACATAAGGGTTTTCATACCTTGAACCTCCCTCTCATGACATAAGGGTTTTCATACCTTGAACCTCCCTCTCATAGAGTAATTAATATAAAACATTACGTAAGAGTTTGGCCAGTTTAGCTCGAGCATACTCTTTTGTGTCCCAGAGTTTGTTCTGTTTCTCTCTATTTATAGGATGTTGTGACCAGTCTTGTTATGAACGCCAAGTTTTCATGGATATGTGTATGCCTTTGTACCCATTGGATCACTGGGTGCATCTTCAATCACCAAGGGCCTGCAGTTTGGGTACCTTATGAATTTCGGGGGGAAAAGAAGTCAACAATTAGAGGGGTGAATTAAATATCGTTGCTGCAAAAGGTAGCAAAACGGACAGGTTGGGTAACCAATTCTTACATGTAGATTTTAGGCTGTGTCAAAAACGGGTTATCCTGTCAACACTTATTAAATTTTATTTATAGTTAATATTTTAAATATGATTAGAAAACTACTATCAAACTAATGATCTAGTTTTTATAAATAAGCCATTTTTTATGTTGTAAAGTACTATTAAATTGTTTTATGAGTTGAAGTGTTGATATTTTTTGGTTCCTTGCCTTCTAGATCAAAGAATGAGACTAGGGTGGATGAGAGTGAGGTCTATACTCTCGATGGTATAAGAAGTTCTTTAATCCGACAAGAAGATAGCATTATATTTAGCCTCCTTGAAAGAGCTCAGTATTGTTACAATGAAGACACATATGACCCAGATGCTTTCTTCATGGATGGTTTCCAGTGTTCTTTGGTCGAGTTTATGGTCAAAGAAACCGAAAAGGTTTATGCTCAGGTAATTAAAACTGCAATTTGAAATAGTCCTTATGAAAAGATGATGTCATCACAAACATAATTCCTGTTTTCCTTAACCAGGTTGGAAGATACAAGAGCCCCGATGAGCATCCATTTTTCCCAAATGACTTGCCTGATCCTTTGTTACCGCCTTTGGAGTACCCACAGGTAATGACTAGTTATGGCGACAGGATTGTTTTTTATTGGTTTTCAAATTAGTGAAAAGAAGGCAACGAGATACTTTACTACTCATCTATAATTGCAAACCTAGTATGCTCTGAACAAGCTTTGACTTGATATGCATGTATAGGTGTTGCATCCTTGTGCTGATGAGATCAATATTAACCGAAAAATATGGGAAATTTACTTTAAAGATCTTCTCCCTAGGCTTGTCAAGGAGGGAAATGATGGTAATTGTGGATCAGCAGCAACCTGTGACTCCACCTGCTTGCAGGTACACATTTCTACAGACGCACTAATGTTGTAAAGAAAATTCTCTTTTATTAATAAATGGGCTGATATAATATAAATAGCACATACCTATTTGTGAAATGTCTAAATTGTTCTTCAATAATAGAAAGTTAAAAGAGACTTTTGTGGACCTTAACCACCTAGCACCAGTGAGTTGATCACAAGGGGTAAATAGGTAGTTGTACCGTGAAATTGTATAGATAAATGATAATGATACAATGGAAATTGGTTCAAGTTACATGATAAAAGTGGTATTATATGCTGCATTCATCTGTGATAATTGTCGTGTTTGTAAATGCACGAGGGTTAGTAAATGCTGTTTTTTGTATGTTAGATATCTATGTTACCCTTCAGTAATGATTAATGATGAATAAAGGACTGGAATGGATCACATATATAATTTGTCGTGTCAATGACAAACAAAGTATCTATTGGTTGAAAGCCTTCGAAGAATGCAGATGTTTCAATTTTTATCAATGATCCTAGAATGCAAATCTTTATTCCGTTTTTATTTGCTCGTATGCTATATGCAGGTTCTCTCAAAAAGAATTCATTATGGCAAATTTGTAGCTGAAGCCAAGTTCCGAGCTTCACCAGCTGATTACGAAGCTGCCATTAAAGCACAAGTAAGGCCTTGATGTGTGGTATTCGGTATTCATTGGTAGACATACTCTAGAAAGGTTTTCTAAAGGCTATAATGGTTCTTGCACATGCAGGATAGGCAAAAGCTAATGGATTTGTTGACGTACCAGGCTGTTGAAGATGCAGTCAAAAAAAGGGTTGAGACAAAAACCAAGACTCTCGGGCAAGTAGTTACTGTGGGATTTGGAGAAGACGCAACTGAGCCAGTATACAAAATAAAACCAAGTTTGGTTGCTGATCTTTATGGGGAGTGGATAATGCCATTGACTAAAGAAGTACAAGTTGAGTACTTGTTGAGAAGACTTGAATGAAAATTACCACGTATGCTTTGTTATTCTAGAATTAAGAATTTTAACTCAAATTTGTAATAAATAAGGATGTCTGTCTCTCGTTTCGGCCAAGCCTGGAACATACATATTCGGATGAATAAAGTAATAAAGGAAGCTGGAAATATAGAAGCCAATATCTTCATAGCAGAAGGTAATTTTGAAACAAAGTGAGGATTTTGATAAAAAGTGACAGGATGGAATACATTGGAGTTGATTAAAAAATATTTTGTTGACACACATCTGTTGATTATACGAATGTAGGTGTTAAAGTTTGCCTAATTCGGTCGAGTCCACAAACTTTGCGTAATTCAGGTCAGTTCGAGTGATCTGTTAAACTTTGGGTCACCTATTTCGGATAAGTTGGGTTCTGTTGGAACTCATTTTCTATTCGAGTAATCAAATTGTTTTTCAGATTATGGTGTTACCTGCGTCTAGACCCATTTTATACCTAGTAAATAACTAAATATAACTATAATCATAGTCATAATCTTAGAAATCTCTAAAAAAATAATACTACTTTTCAGTTTGTTTAGACCTTAAATTCAAATCTTGAAACAAAATGCAATTTCACAAGGCCTTAGTTCATCACTTCATCCCATTTAAAACCCTGCTATATGCTAGACAAGAGATTTTGCACTCTGCAGCTCTAGCTCTCCAGATTTATAAAGACCATGTCTCTAAAACAAAAGCAACTCGTTTATATCAATGAACTGGTTTGTGTTGCATTTGGCACCCATCAAGACGCTTTTTGCATGTTCCAAATATACTTGCATTACTCAGCTGAGGAACACTATAAACTTCTTGAGAATATATGCAACTGGCCTCTTTTTAGGACAAGATGCATACGGCAAGGATGTATAATTTAAATGGATGCTCAAATAAGTTGGATACATGTCAAAATGAGTTCGAGTGGGAATATGTGCAGGGGCCGGGTTTGATTGACGTAAAACACTTTTTGTCCGAAGTAATATTCTGTTGTGTATTGCTAGCGTGCCAAATATGACGAAGAATAAGTATATTATACCATTCAAAGTCAAATTTTATAATATGATTTAGAAGTTGTTTCGCATCTGAAAAGTATTTTGGGCATCTTTTAACGTAATTGACCCATTTAACCCGTTCCTTTTAGCTTTTCTTTTTTAATCATTAAGGTTTATATTAAACCAGGATGCATACGGTGCCGTTTTGTGCTTTTTTCCAGCCAAAATACTTGCTCTGGTATAAGCTGCTGAATTTGTACCTAATTAATATAATTTTTTGCTGGCCGTGCCTCGCCGAGATCTTGGCTAGGCAGTCTTATGCGCCCCTATCATGGCAGGGCATCACGGTAACGTGTTTGCAGCCCGGGGGTGGAATAATCTTGCCATGGCAACTTAGTTGGTTTGCGGCCATGGCCTGCGTGGTGTAGATGGCGCGGCAAACAACTATATTTGTAGCCATTAGTAGCAATATGAGATGCTTATTGCTTATCGATTTGTTCGTTACGCTGGCCTGCATTAAGCTGATGCTAGATTAGCCTTATGCGCACCTGTCATGGCAGGGCATCATGGTAACGTGTTTGCAGCCGGGAGGTGGACTCATCTTGGCATGACAAGATGGCTAGGCTGTGATGATTGTTCTAATGTGATGTGTTGCTGCACTATGTGGACAGATGGCTGAGTGCGAGAAACACTCGCCTCAGCAACCTTCAAGCACACATGACGGCGCCGTTTTGGGTGCTTTTTTCCCGGCAAATTTACGGCCCACGTTGTTAGCCTATTTACATGGCCCACCTGCTTTGTGTATGGCCCAGATAATCCAAATAATCCAACCCCTTATTATAGTTGCGCGATTGATCATTTGTTGCGTTACTGTCTTGGCAAGCGTTGTTTGCCAAGACCCGTGCTCTGGCCTGGCAATCAAATTTTTGCAGGTAAGCCGGGTTTTGGGTACCGCTGCCATCATCGCGTACCTAAGCCTAATATGTAGCTGCTACACTTTCAGCCATGTCGGGCGTATCCTTATTTCGGTCGTTTACCTGCCTGAGCCTCACTTTGATCACGCTTTGTTGATCTGATTTGAATGTATGTATCTGTGTAAATGTTGGGGAAGATTCTGATGCCCATGTTGTGTGTGATATAATTAGTATNTTTGCAGGTAAGCCGGGTTTTGGGTACCGCTGCCATCATCGCGTACCTAAGCCTAATATGTAGCTGCTACACTTTCAGCCATGTCGGGCGTATCCTTATTTCGGTCGTTTACCTGCCTGAGCCTCACTTTGATCACGCTTTGTTGATCTGATTTGAATGTATGTATCTGTGTAAATGTTGGGGAAGATTCTGATGCCCATGTTGTGTGTGATATAATTAGTATATAAAAAATGTTAAGGAGGCAATGATGATCTTGGCAATGATGAAAGCGTAGACTATTTACTGTCTTGGCAAGTGTTGTTTGCCAAGACCCGTGCTCTGGCTTGGCAATCAAATGTTTGCAGCTAAGCCGGGTTTTGGGTACCGCTGCCATCATCGCGTACCTGAGCCTAATATGTAGCTGCTACACTTGCAGCCATGTCGGTCGTATCCTTTTTTCGGTCGCTTACCTGCCTCGCTTTCATCACGCTTTGTTGGTTTAATATATACTTATAATAATTAGTATACAAAAAATATTGTATACTAATGTTGGCAAGCGTTGGGAAGATCTGATTTGAATGTATGTATCTGTGTAAATGTTGGGTAACATTCTGATGCCCATGTTGTGTGTCATATAATTGGTATTCAAAAAATATTAACGAGGCAATGATGATCTTGGCAATGATGAAAGCGTAGACTATTTACTGTCTTGGCAAGCGTTGTTTCCCAAGACCCGTGCGCTGCCTTGCCAATCAAATGTTTGCAGGTAAGCCGGGTATTGGGTACCGCTGCCATCATCGAGTACCTGAGCCTAATATATAGCTGCCACACTTGCAGCCATGTTGGGCGCATCCTTTTTTCGGTCGGTTACCTGCCTGAGCCTTGCTTTGATGATGCTTTGTTGATCTTATTTGAATGTATGTATCTGTGTAAATGTTTGGGAAGATTCTGATGTCCATGTTCTGTGTCATATAATTAGTAGAGAAAACATATTAAAGAGGCAATGATGAGTGATGAAAATCTTGCAGAATACATGTTTGCAACTTGCTGTTATATTTTTGTAACAGGTTTTAACGAAAAGCAACAAGAAAGCGGCTCCAGTACCGGTGATTCGTTGATAGGTTGTGCTCGAAGAAACCAAAGAAGCTGATAAATTCACAGGGTACATGATATGCTACCGGCAGGTATGGCAACTTTCAGCATCTTCAGATTTGATGCTGTTCGGGAATGGTATGTTTTTTTAACCTTTTAAAATTAGTAAGGCTGTAATTTGTAAAATTGGGTAGTTAGGGGTTTTTGGTCAAGAAGGACTTTTTCCAAATATTTCCGAGCGTGTAATCTTATCCAAAAATCAGGCACGCCCGCAACGCGGCGATCGTCGCCAATATTGTTATTTTAAAATGATCAACTCTTTTTAGAGGTAAGACGTAAATGAATCAATCCGCTCATAATGTGAGGGAAAACCGAAAGCTACAGTAATTTTTATCATTGCAAATTCTTTCACTAGGTCTCAGT
The DNA here is from genome assembly GCA_014162995.1 of Artemisia annua. Classification (NCBI taxonomy): domain Eukaryota; kingdom Viridiplantae; phylum Streptophyta; class Magnoliopsida; order Asterales; family Asteraceae; genus Artemisia; species Artemisia annua. Next base: position 20,584 of record LBNU01029541.1, read on the forward strand.
TGGAAAATAATTACGTGTTACGCTTGATAACAATGAGCTAATCTCTCTTGTCCGCTAAGTATGCAAAACATGTCCATCATTATGTTTAACATGGTCTTGGATTGAGCAGAAAGATTAGGCAAGAAGATTCTTGGTTGCTTTCGCACAATTAAGATCAATGTTTATATTGCACAAGAGACCGAGGGCCCTTAATGACCATATATATGATCGTTCGAACGTCTTGATTTTTGTTTTTTTATTAGTTCCATTATTGTTATAACATTCAATATGTTATGTTATTTGCTGCTAAGTATCATCATCGACAATAATGATGTTCGATCATGGCCTTGATCAAGAGATGAGTGCCTGGTGGTTATAAAAGATGCTCTAAGAGTCGATAGAGAAGCTAGTCAATGAGGTTCTGTTCAATGAAAACTTTAACGAGCTTCTCAAATGCACCTATAGCCGTAAAAATCGAACTTCATAGCTTTTACAGCATTTATAACTCACAACTCACATACAAGTTAAGAACAAAAGAATGATCTTAACATTAACCTACATAGTTGGACATTTCGAGAACTGTTTTCTAAAACAAAAACAGATTTCCAACCGTTTTTAAGACACTCATTTTGTGACCTTAAAAGGGTGTGGGGCGAAATGCATATGGCTTAATCACATTGCAACACGTTGCCAAGTTGTCCCTGTCTTTTTTTATCACCCAACAACCATTTCACCCCATGTCCCACCATTTCTCCTCATGGCCCACCATTCAAAGCAATTAATAGGGCGAAATGCTCTTGGGAAGGAGGATAATTTATTTCTAGATTTTTTATGTATACTACTAATATATTCATTTAGAAAGTGATATTCTAAAATACTTGTTTCGAGTTCGGTGTAAACTATGATGGAAGATTTATGCTTAAATCTTTCATCATCTCTTCATTCACAATATGTAATCTTCAAAAAATACTAGTTTCGAGTTTGGTGTTAACTATGACGAAAGATTTATACTTAACACACTAACGTATCAAGATGATTCACACGTTAATATTAATGTTCCAGAATTGGATTTAGACTATATGGTTATATATCTTCAAGCAAAATTAGAAAGAAAGGTCCATAGTCGATATTATGCGTTACCACTAAACAATGCGTTAGAGGGTATGAAAGCAATTAAAACGATTATGATATAAATGTTATGTAAGACATTGCAAAAGTAGCTAGGAAGCTTGAAATTTTCTTTTCCAAGCGTCCAATAGATTTCAGCATGATTTTGATTCCAAATGATGGCTATTTGGAAGTACCATTTCGTGATGTCATTTCTGAAGACAGAAAAAAGTAGCGTTACGCAACGGTTTGATATGTAAAACAAAAATTGAAACAACATAATAGGTTTGATTACTATGAACTTTTAGTTAAACTTGGATACAAAATGAAGCCTAAACCTACTATACCTTATATGCAAATCAATTCTGATTTTCTTGTTCATAATAATGGTAAATTGGTGGTGGATGACTGCACGCGCAAGTATGTTAACGGCTGGACAATGAACATCAACATTCAAAGATGAAACTAGAAGAGCTGAAAACAGTCAAACACGTCGCACTCTTCTACACTCTGCATACTTTCATAGTCTTTTAAACATGAAGAGCATTCTAGAGTTCCAAA
>LBNU01029541.1:35476-87165 GCA_014162995.1 Artemisia annua
TTCGACTCCTATGAAAACAAATTATCCTAAGAAATAATCTTTAGTCTCCTTGAGTTGACTTTGCTCACTTCTAAGTGTTATATATATATATATATATATGTATATATATATATATATATATATATATATATATATATATATATATATATATATATATATATATATATGTGTGTGTGTGTGTGTGTGTGTGTGTGTGTTTATATTGAATTATATATATATAGATAACGAGAGTGAGACTATTATGCATGATTTGAGAGAAAAACGTTTTTATCATTATTCAACAATGAGTTTTCCTAAACGTGAGAATTATTTTGAAATGAATTGAGGTTTTCTTTGAGAATTTATGCAAGACAAAATATCTCAATTCCTGATTTTTATGCAAAACAGAATCCTAGACTCAGACTTGAGAAGGAAGAAAAGAAAATTTAAAATTTTAAAGCTCAGATGGCCGGCCCCTTAAAGTGAGGCCGGTCCCCTTAATTTTAAGGGGGCCGCCCTTATAACTCTAAAGGGTCCGCCCATCTGACAAAAAAAATTCAGAACCTTGAAATTTCAGAAATTTTCGATCATTTAAGAGAATTCAATCAATTTGTTCCATCATTCCTAATCCTAAACGTAAGTGGTTAAATAATTCACGCTTAAGGGGCTTAGTAAATATATCGGCAATGTTATCTTCCGAGTCTACTTTTTCTATTGTTATATTTCCTTTTTGTACATTATCCCTAAGGAAGTGATGACGTATTTCTATATGTTTAGTCCTAGAGTGTTGAACGTGATTCTTACTTAAATCTATAGCTCCTTTGTTATCGCACATAATAGGAACATTTTCTAACCTAATGCCATAGTCTACGAGAGCTTGTTTCATCCACAGTGCTTGTTGACATGCCTTTCTGGCGCTTACGTATTCGGCTTCGGTGGTAGAAATAGCAAGAGCGGTTTGCTTCTTGGAGAACCAAGATGTTAGGCAACATCCCATAAACGTGCAAATGCCGCTAGTGCTCTTTCGATCCACGTAGTCTCCCGCATGATCCGAATCCGCATAGACAATGGTTTCTATGCCGGATCCCTTAGGATACCATAATCCTAAATGTATAGTGCCTTTAATGTATCGGAAGATACGCTTAACCGAATCTAGGTGAGAGGTTTTGGGATCCTCTTGAAAGCGGGCACAAAGGCAAACACTAAACATGATATCGGGTCTACTTGCCGTTAAGTATAGTAAACTACCTATCATTCCTCTATACTTAGTGTTATCTACGGACTCACCTTCTTCATCTCTTGTGAGTTTAATTTCCGTAGACATGGGTGTCTTAAGTGGCTTAGAGTCTTCTAGTCCAAATTTCTTAAGCATTTCCTTAATGAACTTAGATTGATTAAAAAATATTCCATCTTCTAATTGTTTTATTTGTAATCCTAAGAAGAAGTTTAGCTCTCCCATCATACTCATCTCAAACTCATCATGCATAATTTTGGCAAATTCATCACACATTTCTTGACAAGTCGATCCAAATATAATGTCATCGACATATATTTGAACAATGATGATATTTTGGTCACTTCTTTTAGTGAAGAGAGTGTTGTCTACCATTCCCATGAAATAATTATGTTTAACTAAGAAGGCTTTTAGTCTATCATACCAAGCCTTTGGGGCTTGTTTAAGACCATATAAAGCTTTCTTTAGTTTGTAAACATAATCAGGTTTTGCGAAGTCAATGAATCCTAGAGGTTGTGCCACATATACCTCCTCATTGATAAAACCATTGAGGAATGCACTCTTCACATCCATTTGGTATAACATAAAGTCTAGGGCGCAGGCGTAAGCTAAGAGTATTCTAATGGATTCTAATCTAGCTACAGGGGCATAGGTTTCGTCATAATCATTCTTTCTTGTTGATTATAACCTTGGGCGACTAACCTAGCTTTATTCCTAGTTACTATTCCATTTTCATCTAATATTCCTAAATACCCATTTGGTTCCTATTATGGTAACATTCCTAGGATTTGAGACTAATTCCCAAGCATCATTTGTTTTGAATTGATTTAATTCCTCTTGCATAGCCATAATCAAACTTTCATCCTTTAAGGCTTCATTTATATTCTTAGGCTCTATTGTTGACACAAAACAAAAGAAGTTATTTTTATCTTGATCTTGTGATCTAAGTGTTATTTGATTTAGGTTGCCTATGATGTTGTCTAATGGATGTGACTTAGATTCCTTAATATTTACAACCTCATTTTCTTCTAATGTTTCTACTTCGTTATCATTTCCTAAAGGCTTATTTTTACTAACCTCAATAGCTTCTTCCTCAATTACATCATCATCTTCTAAGGGTAAGGTTTTAGGTGGTGGAGGAGTTTTATCAAAGGTTACATTTAAGGATTCTTCTACTTTCATAGTATGTTTATTCAAGACTATATATGCTTTACTATTTTGTGAATATCTTAGAAAAAATTCCTTCTTATGACTTAGGGTCGAACTTAGTGAGATAATCTTTTGTATTAAGAACAAAGCATTTACTTCCGAATACCCTAAAGTAGCCTATATTTGGTTTTCTACCTCTTAATAACTCATAAGGAGTTTTTCCTAATATTCGTCTAATAGAAACCCTATTAAGTATATATGTCGAAGTATCTACAGCGTGACACCAAAATTTTTGTGGGATAGATTGCTCATTTAACATTGTTCTACTCATTTCTTGTAAAGACCTATTTTTCCTTTCTACTACCCCATTTGATTGAGGAGTACGAGGAGCGGAAAAGTTGTGAGATATTCCATTTAAATCACAATATTTTCCGAATTGTACTTCGTTATCAAATTCCCTACCATGATCCGTCCTAATTGATGCTATAGTGCAACCTAACTTATTTTGTATCATTTTACTAAATGTTTCAAATTTCTCAAAGGATTCGGTTTTATCACTTAGGAATCTAGTCCACGTGTATCGTGAAAAATCATCTACTATAACTAAGGTGTAGCGGTTGCCACCATAGCTCCGCACCGCGGATGGACCGAAGAGGTCCATGTGAAGTAGTTCTAAGCTTTGTGACTAGCATGTGCTTGTTTTCCTATTTTACAAGCGTCACAAAAATGTTGATCATATCTTAGACTAGGCAAGTTTCTAACTAGTTCCTTAGAGGCCAAAGATTGTATTTGTTGCATGTTCGCATGACCTAATCGCCTATGCCACAAGGTGGAGTTTTCATCTAAAGTTGCTAAGCATATCCTATCTTCCGATTTTTCTCCTAGTTTCATAACGTATACGCCTCCTTTTCTAATTCCTCTACCTATGACTTTCTCATCCTTAATTATTACACTATTTTTATCGGTAAAGGTAACACTACACTTATTATCACATATTTGACCTATACTAAGCACGTTATATGTTAAATTATCTACATGTTCAACATTTTCAATAGTTAGAGAGTCTTGAGAGATCGTACCTTTGCCTATGATTTTTTCAAGACGATCGCTACCAAAAATAACGTTACCTCCGTTGTATGCTTTGTATGTAGAAAATAGCTTGCGATTCCCCGTCATGTGTCTTGAGCATCCGCTATCCTTTACCCACTCATCGGGCTCCAAATCAATTCCTAGACATATTTCATTAGATGTTTGAGCGACGAAACATTCGCGCTTAGCCTTTTTGTCTTCATCATTAAATCTTCTCCTTCGGATTGTTCTTCTTTTATCTTGTGCTCTTTGTCGCTTTCTAATAAGGCTTTTGAATTCTTTAACAACCTTTGCATATTCTTCGTCTTCACTTTCGGAACTAGAATCGTCATCATCACTTCGTTCCTTCTCGATCGTCACCTCTATACAACCTTCTTGTTTCCTCTTAACGTAACTCATGAGGTTTTCGGCATCATTACCTTCACAAAAAAGATTTGAACTAATAGCACTTGTATTCATTTCAACTAAATATTTGTCTACTATACTTTCATTTGGTACTATTTTGTATGCAAGATTTTCTTTGGCTTGACATTCCTCTTGATGAAAGTTTAAAAGACTTTTCCACATGTCGTTTGCCGTTTGACAAAAAAATATTCTTTCATACTCAACTCTTGGTAGAGCTTTGTATATAATCATTTTAGCCAAGTTATTTTGTTCTTCAAAAATAGTTTTTATTGGTTGAAAATCACCAATTGAAATGACATGCCAAAGATCATAGTCTATTGACTTCACATAACTTTCGAATTGATTTTTCCATTCAAGAAAACTTATATTTTCAAGAAATGGTGGTTTAAAAATAATGTTCCCTTCTAAATATTTTTCCGATTCCATAGATCGATTTCAAGTTTTAAAATACAATATATTTTAAAAATCTTGTTTAACCTGGCTCTGATACCAATTGTGGAAAACTAGAAGGGGGGTTGAATAGTTTTACATCTTTTTAATTTAATGTAAACGTTTTTTTTGAAAAACTTCGATTCTAGCTTTATGTGAGATCAATTACTTTCACAATTATAAACACTTATATCTAAGAAAGTATATAATGACAAAATAAGTAAGTAAGTAAAGAGATAGAGATAGAAAGATAGCACCGCGAGACAAAGGATTTATAGTGGTTCGGCTACGAATCTCCTCTTCGTCCTACTCCACTCCCCGAGCTCCTAACTCGAGAGTTTTCTTCACTATGTCAACAAGCTCCCTTATGGCGGAGAAACCTTATACACCTTTGCTTACACCGTTTAACGACACCAAGCAAAATGTCGAGTCCTAATAATAGCTAGAACCAATCTCACGACTTTTCACGACTTATCACAACTTCTACACAACTTATGCACACCACAACTACTTCACGACTTCTCACAACTTCACTAATCCTACTTCACAACACTACTTGTTCTTCACTACTTCTCTTCACAACTAGCACTACTAAATTTCCTAATTATAAACGCACTACACCTTTACAAACAATATATACAACTACTAAACAATATCTACAATACTTCTTTAACTTGATGTTGAAGGAGTATTCTTCTCTCGCACTTTGAATGATGAGGAATTGAATCACTTGAAACAAAGACTTATAATCTTATGATCAAAGGATTTAGAAGGATGTTTAGAAAGGATTGGGACTGAAAATATTCATGCAAAAGGTGAGGAAAAAATGCAGGAATTAACCTGTATTTATAGGCAAAGAATTCTGACAACAGGAGCGTGCCGGCCCCCTTAAAATTAAGGGGGCCGCCATTACAATTAAGGGGGCCGCCCACCTGTAACGGCAGAATTCTTTGTCTTTTTCTGGGGAAAGTTTATTTGGTGAAAAACTAACTTTATTTTGGTTAAAAATTTGAATTCATATATTTGTTATGAATTAAACATTTTCCTTTAATTACCAAAAGTGTTTTTCAAAAATATATAAGATGTTTTTATCATTTTATAAACTTTGTAATGTTTAAATAAAAATCACTTTGATCATAAAATGTATTAGACATTTGTTTATTCATACCTTAAGTGATTTTGTTGAGTGAAATGATATTTGTAACTAAATACTTGTTTACGTAGTAATCTTGCGTTTAATGTTTTTAGATTTTGTGATCGTTAAAACATAGGGATATCGAAAAATATTAATAACGTGTTTATGCATTATTTATATCAACAACAATCTTTCCAGAACTAAACTTTAAATCCACACATCCTCTTCCATGCACAAGGGTTGTTGACTCATTTCCCATATGAAGAATAGAACCATCATTCATTGACTCATAAGTCTTGAACCAGCTTCTATCTTTACACACATGAATTGTTGCTCCAGAGTCAACCCACCACGCAACATCATCATCCAACACAAAGTATATCTCAGATATATATGTAAGATAATAAATCTGAAAAGATTTATTAAATATATTCTGACCTTTCAGAGAATTGGTATTACCACTTCCTGATCCACTTGTGCCTGATCCATTGGTTTTATTACCAAGCTTAACACCTTTACAATCCTTCCTGAAGTGTCCAGTTATACCACACTTCCAACAAGTCACTTTTGGTTTCTTGTTAAGATCAGATTTGGTGTTATCCTGATGCTTACGTTTGCCCTTGTTGTCATTGTACCTGGAGGAGTTGTTATGCTCCACCATATTGACAACTGATGGACCAGTAGCAGTACTACTCTTTGGCTTGTCAATGTCTTGTGCTTTGAGTGATTCCTCAATGCGCAAATGACTGCCCAACTCAATAAGAGTTAACTCCTTCTTCTTATGTTTCAGCATATGCTTGAAATCTTTCCAAGAAGGAGGTAATTTATCAATGATACAAGAGACTGAAATAGCCTCATCCATGTTCATCTTGTGTTGTGTGAATCGACCAAGTATACTAAGAAGTTCATTGTATTGTTCCATGACAGGTCTAGAATCAACCATTTTGTAATTGTTAAAATTACTTACAGGGAACTTCTTACTTGATGCATCCTCAGCCATATATTTGGCTTCCAAGGAATCCCATAGTTCTTGAGAAGACTTAAAATTCTGATATATATCAAAAAGAGAATCAGACATACCATTGAGGATTAAACCTCTGCAGATGTAGTCATCATTCTCCCATTTGCTTCTTGCCCTCATCTGTTCCATAGTAGCATCATCCCCATGATCTTCAGGAATAGCAGTTGTCAGGACATATACCACATTCATACTTGACAACAAGAAGTGCATCTTCTTTTGCCATCTTCTGAAATCAACACCTTCAAACTTTTTTTTGGAAAAGTTAGCAGCCATTTGTCTCATAACAGTAGCGATTGATTATCACTAATAGTTTCTATTGATTGTTGGAGTTTTGGTTGCTTTAGGGTTTCCCAGTTCAGAGTAAAGATAATCAATGGGGTACCGGATATTCACTTGAAATCGTGGTATCACTTTCCAATAGAAACTATTCGACCCTATGCCTGGGTTACACGAATATCTCTATGGGATAAGACCAAGTGATGTTCTTGTTTTAGGCGCAAATCAAGAACAGAATCGTATTTAAGTGTTTAGGGTTTGTGTGTTGTATCGTACATGCAAATCTGTTATGACCTCTATTTATAATAGAGTTTACTCAAACCCTAGCCCATGGAATTATGTATAATTAACGGCCCATTAATTATACCATAATAGTTTCCATAATAGTAGGAATCAGTGGTTACCAGCGGAAACATTAAACTTACCAGCAGGAACAAGCTTACCAGCAGGAATAAGCTTACCAGCAGGAACAAGCTTACCAACAGGAATAAGCTTACCAGCAGGAACAACTCAGCAGTAGGATCCAGCAGTAGAATCATACTAGCAGTTGAATCTCTGCACAACCACTATATGAGTCAGGGTGTTCAGGGACCTAATGGTTGTACACTCCGTACCTCCAAACCCATTACCAGGTGTGAACTCATCCCTCAAGTGTAGTAAATTTTCCAACAACATACGCATAAAATCAAAGCAATTTTTTTTTCTTTTCCTTTTTTTCACACGCACGACTGTTAACAAGATTTCAGATACATAATCATAGACATGCATATGCTGCGTTAACAAGATTTCAGGGTATAATTTAACAAAATATATTAATCATTTCAGAGCATTCAAAACATAGCAAGCTATTTATATAGTCAATTCTTGATTTTGTGTAGTTTCACATTCCATCACTCTTTACAGCCATTGAATCTCACTTGTAGAATCATTATCATCATTCTCACTGTATCCATTATCACTTGACACAAAACTGCTTCATCTCTTTTGGTTTTACCAAACAGTCTAGCATTTCTTTCCTTCTACACATAATAAACAGTAGCTCCACATACAAGTCTCCTTATCATACTCCAAATCTTATTTCCATCTTTTAGCTAAGTATATTCTCTAACAATGTTGCTCCAGTTTTAAAGAATTTTATATTCATCATTTCTTGTAATTTCCTCCATATTGTTTCAGAATTAATGACATTTAAAAAACAAGTGTTCATGAGAATCATTGCAATGCCCAAACAATGCGCAAATCAAAACACCATTAAGCTTCCATTTCATAGTCTTGTCTTGCGTCAGCAACCTTTCTTGAACAACCATCCAGAGTACAAAAGAGTGCTTAGGTATACACTGAGTAAACCATACCATAGACTTCCATTCAACTTTTTGTCCAGTTTCATCCATATCTTTCCATATACATCTGGTAGAGAAACTAATTTTCTTTACATCATTTGTATTCCACACTATTTTTGAAACACCCACAATTTTTTTTAAATAAATATTGAATACTTCGTATAGGATCTGCCCTATACGCTGTATCGACCAACAGATTCGCAAAACTGCATAAACTGAGAAATCTGAATTGAGCCCATTTCTGGTAACATGTAAACTTTATATTTCATAACAAAACATATAAATACTGTGCATAAGTTTCATAAGCCAAACACTCCTGTTTTGACCCATAATCAAAAGAAATATTCAAAACCATACATATTGATTCTAAAACTTGACTAGTACAATTTGGTCTTGAAAAGAAACGTATAACTATAATAATTGTTGGGGCATTAACAAGCTGAATAGCAAATAATGGTTGAGATGCTCGTCACCAATAAGTATGAGCACTGTCGCTTCCCCTCTGATCTTCTTTTAATCTATAAGCCCCAACCTCTGAAATGATTTAACCTGCAAAAAATGGTAACTGAGTACGGTAAGTTCTGGTGACTTAGTGAGTAAACGGGTATGAGTTTAATTCTGAAACGTGAGCTATAATAACTTTGACATTGTAATTAAACTATACTGATTCTGATTAATAACTGAACTATACTAAATCAAACTAAAATCAAAGTCTGAGTCTGAAACTAAATTTGATTTTGTATCTGAAACTGAATTATGAAATTAAGATATTACCCTCTTACATGGGTGTAATCTGGATTTCTGAATGGTATGTTAAATAACACTTGCAATTCTTACCTGAACATATTGATCTATAATATGCTATTAATGGTACGACTTTTATTCGTCTTACAACTTGTACATGATTTATATAATTGTGGTTCTGAATTCATATCATGGCATAATTTATGAGCACATGCTTCTGACTAGACGATGCTTAATCGTCCTGCAATGACCGAGAACTTCCCTAGCCGACGAGTACTCTTCTTGAGGCTTTAACATGTCATCGTGATTTTCTAAACTCGGGTCATCCACAAAGGATGCTTAAACATGTAAGCTTGATATATTATTTCTAAACATGAGTTATCCGCGATGGATGTAAATACTATGTTAAGCACGGGACATCCACATAGGATGCTTCTGTGGGAGTTTCACATCGTGCACTTCTTAGGCATGCTACATGAATAATGGTGCATTTTGTAGGCACCCATGACATGCTAATGGCGCTTCTTGTGAGCACCCTTTACATGGCTTGTATTCGGCTCTATTAGAATCATGACGTAATGAGTAAAACTCGGCTATTTTCGAGTCTATGAATAGGACAACCTTCGGCTATATCCGAAGCTATGCATACATTCTCATTTTACTACTTCTATTATAGCTCAAGTACATACCATCTTGCACTAAACATGAAATGCTCCTATAAACGAAGCTAAACTAAACCATTACTCACCTTGGTTGGCTTAGGCACTCCTCGGGCATTCCTGGACTTCCGAGACCACCTAAACAAATAAATAATGCTCTAATAGTCATTAGAACCTGCTATAACGGCCTTCACATAACCTATATCAATTTCGCTAACTTTCATACAAAAGCAAAATCTGAAAATTCTAGACAGGCTATTGTATATTACTGATTTGACCCACTTAAATTTGAAATTAGGACCTGAAACTAACTCCAGCAGAAAATAGACTCAAAGGACTACAATTTCGGTTATGACCTCAACTTAATCTGACAAACGAATAATTCTCTACGATTTTTCAAAGTTGACACAAAATTCTGCACAACATGCTGGTTCACTAACTATATCACTAGTTTGGCTTTGTGCTAAACACACCCTTCAACATTAGTTTACTTAGTAACTTTTATTACTGAATTCTACTATGATTCAGCTCATGGGGCCAAGTTCACAAGAAAGTATACTCTTTTCCTTTCCGAAAACTTATGGCACACCTCAAACGGAGCTACGATTGATTTTATATGAACTTTATAAAACTGATTGTTGCACTAATTTAAAATCTGGCTTTGCTGTACTAAAGCTCATTTTTGACCCACTAAACATTTGAATTAGCCAAAAAATTCTTCAGAAGGACTGAAGTAGACAGATTAAACTTTCCAAATATTTTCCATGACTTAATCTAAGCTACCGATGATTTTATACATTGTTTCAAACAAGACACATGATTCCAAAAAAATTATCTAATGTCATGAACTTATCTAGGAGTAATACCAAACACTCTAATTCTACCCATAAACTCATAAATCATCAAGAACATATACTTAACCATATAAATAATAACATAATTATAGCACAACATGGTTTCTAACATCATGTACAATCACAATTCATGATAAGGGTTTACACAAACTCCAAATTAGCATAACCTTACAAATTCAACAGCAACATAAATCTTGACATAAATTATATACATACCTTGACTGGGATGGAATTTGTAACTCTTGAACACTTCATTGGTTACTCCAAACCACTAATAACACTTTAATTAATCTTGAAGAAACACTAGTAATAAGTCTTACAAAAATGAGGATAATACTCTCTTCCCTCAAAGCTCACAAACACAAACACACATACACATGTTTTTTTATGATAACACATGGACTTATGTGATGACTGTTGGAAATTTGGTAATTTCTGCATTTTTAACACCCGTTAGCCCTTACCGTTAAATCCTTTACACTATAGTCCTTTCCTGTTAACTATTTGTGTGACAAGTCCTTATTTCTATTGGAAACTAATAAAAGGACTTTTTTAACATTCTTAAAGTAATATAATATGCTCTAACTAAAACCATGATAAATTGGGATCTTACAATTGTCTTTTTTAGAAGCACTGAGCGTTGGAACCTGAATATTGTTTAACACATGGGTACTTTTGGAACCATTCAATTGGCTAATTCCAAACAACCATTTCCACAGCCTCAACAACACTACATTTATCACTAATCTTGGCTTCATATATATCTGGAAATGAACTTACATAAAAGACCCAAATTTGTCACTTATCATACCAGGCAGAAACACTTTTCCCATCACCAATATCATCCCACACATGATTTCTAACTTTGTTTCTCATTCCCAGTAATTTCTTCCAGATAGAACTACAATTACTTTCAATAGGGACATCCCACATATTTCTCCCTTTCAACTTTTCCACACTTATCCATTTCACCCATAGTGTGTCTTTTTTTAATTTGAAGCAACATTCCAAAGCTTTTTAACTAGAAGAGTTTCATTCCATACTTGAAGGTTCTTCAATCCTAAACCACCTTTATCTTTAGGTCTACAAATAGATTCTCAATACACTTTTGCTTTGCCCTTTATCAACTCCCCTTAACAACATAAAAAATCTTTTAACAACTTATTAATTTCCTTTAACACTGTTCTTGGTAATAAAAAAATTGAGGCCCAATAATCTTGCATTGAGGATAGAACATAGGCTATAAGTTGTAACTACCTGCATATGATAGAGTTTTGTTCTTCTAATCTAACACTATGCTTGTAACTCTATCAATTAATGGCTTGCAATCAGCAACACTAATCTTCTTAGTAACTAAAAGAACCCCAAGATATTTCATAAGCAGTTTTCCCATAGAAAAATGAATAATTTAAATAATTCTTCTTTGTTCAATCTTAGGTATCCCTCCAAAAAAACACTGTGCTTTTCTACGTATCTGGTTTAGCCCAGTAACACTACTAAATTGTTTCAAGGTTCTCTTTATCGAGTTCACAGAGTTAATGTCCTCATCGCAAAACACCATTAAGTCATTAGCAAAACAAATGTGTTTTTTTTAACTTTCTACACTCAAAATGATATTTAAACCGGCTTGATTCTTATATATATCTTTTCATTAGTAGGTTTAACACGTCCATAACTAGAGTAAATAGGTAAGGAGAAATGAGATCACTATGCCTATTTCCATAATGCAATCAAAGGTTGGCTAAGTATTGTTAGGATTTACTACATTTATGCAAGCTAAATGCTACCTTAGAGATTAAAACACCATTAACTAAACTAAACAAGAACATAATTATGACAAAATAAAAAAAAGTAAAATAAGTGTTTAAACATAAGACCAAATTACATCATTCTAAAACAAAGAAAAAGTGACGTTGATTTTTATTTTACCGAAAACTAACTACACCAAAAATTTATATTGAAATCATATTAATCGTAAAAATAAATATAATCTAGAAAAAGTGAAAAACGATAAGTAAATTAATTTATATATCCAAGAGTAAGGATCAAATGAGAAATAAAATTAAAATGAGAAGGATGAGAAGAAACCACAACCGCACATTTTAGATGCACCTACAAAAGTAGATGCATCTCCACTTAATTCTTCTTTCCATATTTGAAATGTGTGGCCAGGAATATTTCTCACTCTTTTATTTTCTCTTCTCACTAGATCTCTTCCCATATATCCAAGGGTAATTTATTAATTGTATACTCTAGAGCTCTTTTATTCTTTCAAATGCTTCTTTCTACAAGTCAGCTTTTTTCATGCCGATTACTAGATGCTATCTAGACGATTATTGAGCAATCCCCTACAAGTTAGCTATTTCCATGCTCTATGAACGAATCTTCACATCTGAATTCCCCTACAAGTTAACTAAAATATAGAAGTTCACCATTCAAGTTAGCTATTTTCATGCCGATTACTAGATACTACACAAATACCCGCACAAAGCGACGGTTTAGCGGCAAATAATTATATTTGCGAACTTGTGTTTTGGTGTGACCTCTGATGCAACATTTACAAATTTAATTTGTAGTCATTGCGACCTCTGATGGTATTTTAAAAAGGATGTAATTTTAGTTGTATGCACATCACTAAATATGTTATGTAAAGTTATACATTAAGAATTGCAAAAATCGTCCCTAAAGTTTCACCAAATTGCACGTTTCGTCCCTAAAGTTTGAAAAATGCAAAGATCGTCCTTGTAGGAAAACCTTTGGTACAAGTATCATCCTTCTTGGGGAAACCTTTGGTGCAAGTATCGTCCATGTGGGGACGATATTTGCACCAAAGTTTTCTCCACAGGGACGATCTTTGCACTTTCCAAACTTTAGGGACGAAACGTGCAATTTGACCAAACTTTAGGAACGATTTTTGCAATTCTCTCTTATGAATTACTAACATGATTTAATAATGTGCACACACCACTAAACACCTTCCTTTTTAAAAACTTGCTATTAGACCATTTTAATTACAATGAGTACAACTTTTCATTTAAACTTGTTTTGTAATGGGTAATTTAGGTAAAACAATTTACTCTTAAGGCATGCACACCCGGAGGGTCATGGGCAAGGTCATGACGACTGTGGGTGTTTGGTCATGATCGGTCGAGCAACAACCAAATCCCAAAATCGGTCGAATTTTTGACCGATTTTTCCCCAACTTTTTTTTTTTTTTTTTCTCAACTGGGTCGTCGAAGAGAGAAAGCTGATGTGGCAAGGTCGATCGTGTCTGGTTACGACTGTGCCCGGCCTAAGTTAAGTTTTAAAAATGAATATATACTTTTATAAATAGTAGAGAAATCTTTCATCCCGTAAACAGCTTTGTCTATACAAAGAATTCACAGTTGTACCAAACTAAACACATTGCTTATACGACCAAAATAGTTGGCAGGAAAGGTTTCCTACCCACTGGTGTACAAGGCTAAGGTTTCCTACCCACTACTTTTATGCCGATCACTAGATCTATGTTTCATCGAGTAAACACCTATTTTCTCTTTGTCAAGAATTTGAATTTTTATATCAATATTTTGTTAGGACAGGATTCAAAATGTCAGTGGAACACGTTTAGTTGCATTATGGAAATTTCTTTTAAGTCGTCGATCATTCGATATCTTATTGAATTCGTAAAAGAATGTGTTTTATTGGTAATGGACCCAAAAGACACTCTTATCTGAGTAGATGAACCGCACCAAAGAAAGAACATCAAATTGGCGTGGACGTCGTTGCACTGACAATAAGAAAAAACGACAGGTCATATGTAATTGTTTGCAAAAAAAAGTTAAAAACCGATGACAAAATTGATTTAAAAAATATAGATATACAATGACCTCAAATTAATAAAAACTAATTTTATACAACTAAAAGTGTTCATGTTACGAGTAATGGTATATTGGTATGATTACTTAGCTATTGTTAATAAAATATCAAATATTATTTGCACCTTAAATTGGAAAAACTTAGCGCTGCCCCACTTTGTAGGCTTTTTCCACGAAGAACTCTATCGAATGTGAGGCTTTTCCGCAAATAATTATTACTCGTATTAATTATGAAAAGTCGAGCTAACCGAAAAAAAAATCGTAGCTTTCAAGAAATTCAAAGTTATGTTGCTGTATCCACGTATTACTATTTTGTTTTCTTGAGCCACAAAATGAGACTAGAAAATAGAGTATAGTTTTTTTTATTGTTTCAAAGAAACAGGTAAAACATTGTTGAATTGAACCGGTTTCATACACGATCTGGTCAAATGGTGAACTCTTTTCCGCCGAAAGAAAGGCTAATCACGCCACAATTGCTGCCAGATGATTATTAGCAAGAAATAAAAGGTTCAGACTAGCATAACTTGTTTGAGTTGTTTCCCTTACGTGCACTTTTAAGAAAGAATAACATTTGATAAAATAAAAATATAAAATGAAAGTGTTTATGTTAGGCACTTGTGGAGTTAATAACTAAAAAAACATTACCCATTAAGTAGCTGTAACCTTTTTTATAAGGGTCAATTCCCAAAATAAGCCAAAAATTTTTCCAATTTCCCAAAATAAGCCAAAACGAAACTGTTTTCCCAATTTAGTCAAGTGCGATCGTGCGATCGTGCTAACTCCCTCGTTGCTTGACAAGTGTGGGGGACAAAAGTACATGTCAATCATTTGCAGGCCCACATTCGATCGTGCGATATTTGAATGTGCTAATGTGCGAAATTCTCCCCATTGCACGTGTCCAAATGTGAAGTTGGAATATTCTTTGGGGAAAATTTCGCACATTAGCACATTCAAATATCGCACGATCGAATGTGGGCCTGCAAATGATTGGCATGTACTTTTGTCTGGGACACTTGTCAAGCCCTTATAAAATTCGCACGATCGCACGATCGCACTTGACTAAATTGGGAAAACAGATTCGTTTTGGCTTATTTTGGGAAATTGGAAAATTTTTTGGCTTATTTTGGGAATTGACCCTTTTTATAATCCCATATTCCCATCATACCTGTAAGTAAGGGTGATCACGGTCCAATTAGGCAAGATTTGGCAAGTTTTTTCGGGTTTTTTGTCGGTCCGGACCGGACCGGACCGGACCGAGGACCGAATTAGCCAAAAAGCTTAGACCGAGGACCGGACCGAATGTGGTCGGTCCGGTCCGGTCCGGTCCGGTCGGTTTTGTCGGTCGGTCCGGTCCATCCGGTCCGTTTGCTCAGCACTACCTGTAAGAGTGTAATTAAGCATTGTTTAGTGCCATGATCTTATCATCGTCATAATGGGTTAGAGAATATGATATTAAAGAAAGCAAACATGTATGATTGCTTATATATGGTGACAAATGACGTAATATGTATCCTATATATTACTCCCCACACTATTGATTCCATTGTAAACGCCAAGGCATCCACTTCAGGAATCAATCACCCACCTATAAAAAAAGGTCCAATATTCGAGTTTTAGGAGCGTCTGGTTACAATCTAAGGAAGTATGAAAATGAACATTATATATTCTTGTTAAAACTAATTACCAACTAGTTTTTTTATTTTACCAAAACGAACCACTGTCATACTGCACGTTTTAGGGCATGCGCGCCCCCATGCGCTATCATTTATTGACATTTATTGTTTTTGTGTTGACTAACCAAACCACTGCTATCAATCAATTCAAAATGATAAACACATATTCAATTTTGAGCAAATTCCACGAATGTTCAAATTTTCAAAGGTACATTTGTGGTTACTCGGGTCTCGTCGATTTCGGTGGCCCTATGCCACAACTACGGAGGAGGCCTATTTATAACAAATTATACTTTTTTTTATTTCTAAAGCCGTATTTTCATGACATAGTATACAAATTTTTGGACTTTTCACATCCATGTTCATGATTTTTCTAATCAAATAAAGAAGGCTAGATCATAATTTTACAAGTTACGCTGACTACACAAGGCTGTTGTCTTGAAACCAAATACATCAACAATAATTGACTATGAATTAACTACATGTCTTGTTGATTTTTGTTAGCCATGTGCCATAATATGAAGTAGGCCCTCGTAACATTTAAAACTATGAATATACATGTAAAAGCTTCATTAATATCACGAGTAATGGTTACAACTTACAAGTATAAATGTAAACAGTAAAATTGGGTATATATCAAAATGTCATCATCTTACAAAGTTTTGTATTTCTTGAATATCAAATACGTAAACCATAAAAGACAAGACAATGAGGCATACTGAAATACTGAATGACTTAAATAATAATAATAAGAGTAAATTACATAGATGGTCCCTGTGGTTTGCCAAAAGTTTCACCCACAGTCCCTGAAAGTTAAAAGTTGCACGGATAGCCCCTATCTCTGAAAAGAATAACACTAATGGTCCCTTTGTTAACTGTCGTTAAGTGACTTCCGTTATAATTTACACGTTAGTCCTTTTTGGTTAAATATCGTTGCATCGTTTATCCTTTATAATAACGGTCGTTTATAACTTTAAGTTTTTCGAATTTTTCTTACGTTTTCATTCGTTTTTATACGTTTTCATGCGTTTTAATCCGTTTTCGTCCGTTTTATACGATTTCATCCATTTTTCTTACGTTTTCATCCATTTTCATGCGTTTTTATACGTTTTCGCTTGTTTTTCTTACGTTATTGTCTGTTTTCCTACGTTTTCATCCGATTTTATCTGTTTGGGTCCGTTTTTATACGTTTTCGCTTGTTTTTATACGCTTTCCTTTATTTTTCTTACATTTTCATACGTTTTTATCCGTTTTTATACGTTTCATACGTTTTTATATGTTTTCGTTCGTTTTTATACGTTTTCTTACATTTTCATAGGTTATTTTTATGTTTTCATATGTTTTTCTCCGTTTCCTTCCGTTTTCATCCATTTTTATTCATTTTCGTCTGTTTTTATACGTTTGGTCCATTTTTATACGTTTTCGTCCGTTTTATATGTTTTCGCTCCATTTTCCTTATGTTTTATCCATTTTTATACGTTTTCTTATGTTTCTGTCTTTTCCTTACGTTTTCATCCATTTTTATACATTTTAATCCATTAACGTATAAAGACGTATTAAACCGGACGAAAATGTATAAAAATAGATAAAAGTGTATGACAATTTAAGAAAAACGGATGAAAGCATATAAAAATGAATGAAAAGTATAAAAATGGACCGAAACGTATAAAAATGGATAAAACGTATGAAAATATAAGAATAACGGACAAAAACATATAAAAAGGATGAAAACGGATAAAAATAGATGAAAACGGATAAAAATGGATGAAAAATGAGCAAAAACTTATAAAACAGACGAAAACGTATAAAAATGGACCAAAACGCATAAAAACGGACGAAAGTGAATAAACATGAATGAAAACGGAAGGAAACGGAGAAAAACATATGAAAACATAAAAATAACCGATGAAAATGTAAGAAAACGTATAAAAACGAACGAAAACATATAACAACGTATGAAAACTTATAAAAACGGATAAAAACGTATGAAAATGTAAGAAAAATAAAGGAAAACGTATAAAAACAAGCGAAAACGTATGAAAACGAACCCAAACGGATAAAAATGGATGAAAACGTAGGAAAACAGACAATAACGTAAGAAAAACGAGCGAAAACGTATAAAAACGCGTGAAAACGGAGGAAAACGTAAGAAAAACGGACGAAATCGTATAAAAACGGACGAAAACGGATTAAAACGCATGAAAACGTATAAAAACGGATGAAAACGTATGAAAACGTAAGAAAAATTCGAAAAACTTTAAGTTATAAACGGCCGTTATTATAAAGGATAAACGATGCAACGATATTTAACCAAAAGGGACTAACGTGTAAATTATAACGGAAGTCACTTAACGACAGTTAAAAAAGGGACCATTAGTGTTATTCTTTTCAGAGATAGGGACTATCCGTGCAACTTTTAACTTTCAGGGACTGTGGGTGAAACTTTGGGCAAACCACAGGGACCATCTATGTAATTTACTCTAATAATAATAATAATAATAAAATAAAAAAATTGAGGTCTAATTAATGTTTTCCCTCGTTGATCACATAAGGAAGAGAAATACAAGAAACTTGAAATGCAGCCATACAGCCGTACTCATGAATCGATGTAACAAAAATTGAATGAGTTTTTTGTCATCAAATATTGTTTAAATTCATTTTGCTACATATATATAATTGACTTAGAAAAATTGGATCGGAGGCCCCATAGGTTAATGGGCCCTGTGCCACTGCACACCCACACAACCGACAATGTCCATGTGCTCCAAAATTTTTCAATTTCTCAAAATGGGTCAAGGCGACTTTCGCCTCAGGGGGTCTGGGCCACTCCTCTAAAAGAAGTGATACGTGCCCCTATTTCTTGGGCTACTGGATTCCACTAATTTAATTTATTAAGCGACCGGCAAGTAAGAAGTATAATTTATATTTTTTTATTGGGAGTCGCCCGAACTTACCCGATGCGTTTCGCCCTGAGGCATTTTGAGAAATCAAAAGATTTTGGAGCACATGACTAACCACACATGTACCTTTGCGACATTTGTGGAATTTGCTATTCAATTTATAACCCCAACTACTTCATCTTCCTCGTGAATAAAATATAACCCAATCATTTATTGTTTTGTTCGTCGTTTTGTGTTCTTTATGTGTTATTAAATACTCCATCCGTCCAAAAGTTATTCTCCGACAAAAAACACACAGATTAAGAAAAATGCATTTATTACTGCTTTGAATTTTGTAAAAGCCACAGTTTTACCCTTTGACTATTAATTAATGATTTCATTTAACTTTGTAAATAACGAGGCTTTATACAACCCGTGCGATGCACGGGACGGGTTGTTTGCTGAATAATTATGTGTTTTTTTCGTAATGTTGGTGCAGACGCAGCATATGACGGTTGATTGTTATACATTATTTCAGTGTTGCAAAAATCGGCCGAACCGGCCGATTAATCGGTAATCGGCCTAGGACCTTGGAGAGAATTCCACGGAAATCGGCCGATTAGAATTCCACGGAAATCGGCCGAGTCAAGAAAATCGGCCGATTAATCGGTAAAAAATCGCCAATCGGCCCCGGACCGCCTCAATACCGATTCACGATTTTTGCAACATTGTATTATTTATTTACACCGATAAATCCTTAACATTTTAATTATATGTTGACCCGTGTGGTCATATTCCACTTTGAAACAACCCGACTTTCTTGACACCATAACTTTGTCAACAACATCAATGTAATTCAATAATTACTTTTTCCCTTTCATACGACATATTTAATACGGATAATTAGACTTCATAGTCTCAAAAGCAATTTACCAAAACACAACCCACTATGTTATTTGTTTCACTTAATTTTTTCGTAATGTTGGTGCAGACACAGCATATGACGTTTGATTGTTATATATTATTTATTTACGTGTGTAGTAAAATTTTAATTATAAATGTGTTTTTTTTATAAATATAAAATATAAGTTATAAGAATTTTTTTTAAGTTTAGGATGTTAATGGTAATGCATTGTGCATAGAGGGGTTGTTTTATACTGTGACATATGAGAATGAACTGATAAATCCTTAAGATTTTTATTATATGTTGACCCGTGTGGTCATATTCAATATCATGTTGACCCGTGTTGTCATATTTAGCTTTGAAACAACCCCGACTTTCTTGACACTACAACTTTGTCATAAATTTAAGTATCGATTTTGCTATTGACTTGATTGTTTATTATTTGAACTAAAAAATAACATATTGTAATAATGTTATTTATTATCTTGATAGGCCTTAATATGTTATTTATCATTTTCAAAATAAATGGTCTAGATTTTGTCTAATTGTCTCTACATATTCAGTACTCTTCAACTGGTCCATGTGGAACATATAAGCTAATAATGAATAGAAAAAATTGATTAAAAAAAGTCCTTTGCAAGAAAAAGAAATAAATAAAATAGTGCAAGATTATTTTTTTCTATTTGCCATTATTATTTGTAAGATGCAAATGATATTGTTATAGAATGCTTCGACATGTTTTCTTACACATTGTGTAAATGGCATAGCTTTGTAGTCTTCCCATTCGAGAGACATTGATGCAGTTTTCTTAAATCAATAGTGGCACAAAACCTATGATGAAAAGACCAAATGAAATTTCATGCCTATAAGTTCCAACTCGTTGTCGCTCTATAAAAAAATGAAATGTATAGCTAAAACTATAGAAATAAAGGATAAAATAATTGGTTTCAATCTCTAGCCCCTATATAAACATTTGATCGTATTCGTATATGGTATCGATTCAATAATATATCTCACCTTTCACATGTATGGTTTAAATCTCGAAACTGTCAAGTATAATTAAGACAACCTTAAAATAAGACCATATTTAGTAATGCACATTATATGAAATTAAATAATTGCATAACAAAAGGCGTGAAGAACTCTAACGTCCCATTTGGCAACGCGTTTTTGCAAAATATTTCAAAACTTATAGTATAAGGCAACAACAAAAACAAATGAACAACCCAACAACAACTATGCTAAATTTCAGCCCAATGCTAATAATAAGCGATAACAGCCCACGTTTAATTAAAAACCTAATATGATACCTAATCTCACTCCCCATATTTCATTAGCAGCCACAACTTCATTTCCTCTCTGANCGATCTCATCTCTATCATCTTCAATCCGAACAAATAACAAACCCTTATATTTGTGTTAAACAACCGATTATAAACACAACCCTTACTTTCGCTCTTTAACACAAACCCTTACTTTCGTTCGATTCATTAACCCACGATGATGATTTTCATTTCGTGTTTTAGACCTTCAATGGTCTTGATGTTTCTGTGATTACCACGAAATAATAAAGCTGAGATCTTGGTTATTATCTTGTCTTGTTTAATTGATGAGAGTTGGGGAGTGATATCGAGAGGTTATATGGATTTCTTGTGTTGTGTGTGTGAGATTTTCAGTTTTTATTTGTGAATGACGAAAGTGTTCATGTGTCGGTATTTATAATCATCAAAAATCCAAATGAAAATTCACGTTTAAAGATTTGTTGGTTTAATTATTTGTAAGCAAACGAAAGGACAACATACATTTAAATAGAATGTAATTGCAGTTGCTTTGTATTCTTTGAGGCTAACTGCAGCCCTTTCACGTTCCGTAACCGCGGATGTATTGAAGTATGTAGATGTAAATTCGTGTAATTCATATACTTAAGAGGTTGCTTAAACTATGTTGTACCGTACTACCATTTTGTGCACAATACTCTTGCACATTAAATTAAGGGGTTTAACTTTTATATAGTATAGATAACTTTGATTGAAGGTAGTAAGGTAAACTTAAACTATTTCTACCTCTATATTTAGACATGAACAATTATTTTGTGACAAACCAAAAGGGAAATGTGTATAATAATATTGGGACAGAGGGAGTACAACGCATTATTAAACGAAGAAAGCGCGCATGTATTAATTTAATAAGAAAGCGCCTGAGTTTTGGCCATTTGTTGGTTTTCTAGTTCTTAAACGAAGCGAGCGTGCATAATTTAATTTGAAACCAATCGCGCCACTTAGCATACGCGTGGGTGCTTGGCATTTTGTGATTTTTTAAGTTTTAAATGAAGCGCACAAAGGTAATGTGTCTTTCATTCAGTGGAAGCGTACTTGTTTAGACCATTTTCATAAATAATATATGCACCGTCTATTCCGGTAAAACAACCGTACTATAAAGTGCCCGTTAAATTTTTTTCTCTCTTTTTGTTACTTGTTCTAACTTCTAACTATTGGTTAATGGTTATGGGCTTATGGCTATATGAGAATCTGGGCCTCTGGGGAGCAGATACAAAAGTAATGAACTGAGGAGTGGATAACTGGGTAGTGAATATGGGCTAACATCCAACTTTTGTTTTTGTTTGCATAGAAGAGTTACGTGGGCTACTGAATCAAACCCACTAACAGCCTAATCCATCAAAATATTAAGGGTGCATTTAGCTGGGACAGCCTTGTTTTCTACAAAATGTTTTGTGAAAAACAAGGAAAACAAATATTGCGTTCGAATCAACATTTTTCAACAAAATATTTTGCAAAACACAAAATCACTTATTTCCTAACTTAACAAAAGAAAACTATAAAACATCAACTAAACGCGTTTTCTATATTTTCTAAGTGTTTTGTGGAGATACATTTCCCTTCCAAATTTTTACAAAACTAGAGATAGAAAACAATTTTTTTTTCCTCTAACTAAACGCACCTGAATATCAAAGTATCAAACACTCGGTTCTTTATTTAGGTTGAAAAGTTTTGTACTTTTTCCTACTCTTTTGTGCTAAAAAAGGGAACCTACTTATTGATGAAACTGAACAATTCTAATGTCTTTAAAACTGAAAAAGCCTGTTGTGTCAACCACAACACTCAAGGTTGTGGTGGTTAGCATTGGTTTATTAGAAAACTAGAAAACATTATTCAAAATTAATAGTAAGCAAATATGACAGTACTGACCATGAAGTAAAGTAATAACGGGTTTCGCATAACCCACCACGGTTAAGAATGGTAATCACGCTATTAGCATATACTTTAACTTAAAATAGAGAGGATTGTCATAATACATATAGGCATAAAGCATTCGTATAAAGATCATCGATGTAAGTTAAAAGACAGAAAACACATTCTCGGGAGAATCTCAACACTATATTATCTACGCAATAATTCATAAATGGTCAAGAACCCAACTGACTAACATAATCTGTTGGCAACACAGATTAAGTTGATACTGTTGCTGCCACAAGTAACCAGATCGGCCAAGTCGGAATCACAAGCAACAAGTATCAAATCCTTTTTTCACACTTTTCTTAAGTTACCTTCACTGTAACGGATGGCACTGGATCAGAGTATATTTTTAAGCTTTTTCAAAGGGCTGCTTGCTTCTTCATCATCAGTAAAGGTAACAGCACGTATTTTCCCCTTACTCTCATTGGCGGACCCTTTGTGTGATCCATCGACCACAGTTGACTCTGAATCTGATATATCTGAATAAAAATATGAAATTGTCAGCCATCTCATTCAAGGATGTCAATAAAGTTCCAGGTTCAAAGTTTACCTGGAAAATCCATCGATGAGGTGTCACCGAGTAAAAATCCAGAATCAAGACCAGTTATCTGTTTCAATGTTTGCACCACATAGCTAACATCTTCTACCTCAGAAGGCAAAAAAAACTCCAAGACATAGTCAGCTTGGCTTTCGACACTATGCAGGAGGATTGCTAAGCAGCTAGTTAAGCCACTCATGTGTGCGTTGGGAACCAAAGGGTATTCTTCTTTACCGAGTTTAGTTACATTTTCACAAAAACATGAACCGTGGGATAATGCCCTTCCGACTAAGCCACGAGAACTGTCTAAATGTCGTTTTCTACATGCTTTCCGAAAAGGCCACAGGTTCATGTCTCGATCTCGAACATAAAACGGTAACCAAACTGTGGACATGCAAGTGTTCCCGATGCATTTAGTGTCAAAACTACTACAACTCTTCTTTATAGCTGCATCATGTGAAACAAAAGTTGTGAAAGGAGAAACAGCCCAAGTCTGAGCAAGAGGTAAACCGTGGATGTCACACACACTTTTCAGAATACCAAAAACTTTATTCCACTCCTCGGGAACCTGTATATAAAATACGTCTCCCACATGAGAATTCCCAGGCAATAAAATAAAATACGTCTCCCACATGAGAATTCCCAAGCAATACAAAATTTAGAGAAATGCTTTGAAAAAGTATTTAACCAGAGGGAAAGAATTTTAGATTACAAATCAGTGTCTACTCACATTTGCAGCAGGACCATCAAACACTCTTGTACATGTCAGGTTCTGTTTCTGCAAGATAACAGACAATTTTGGAATGAGCAGCAATGTAAATAAGTGTATACTAGAATACAACCGAAAATATAATTCATTAATGTGGATATACTTTTTTTTTTACTCTTTTAGCTTTCATTGCGAAAGCTTCAAGGAGAAGTGTATCGAATATTCGAGTCAATAAAATCCTGACAGCCATTGTACCCATAGTGTTCTACCAAAGGCATAGTAGTAGTAATTGTTTTGTAATTTTGACAACATTGTCCAAAATCCTAATATGGCAAAAGGAAACGGACAATGGAGTTAAGGCAGATCAAACTAACAGACACATCATACAAATATCTTGAAGTCTTAAGGGAAAATGAATCAGGAGATCTGTACAAGAATACAAGATAAATAAGCAATTGTTGTTTCGTGCTTAGCCAAAAACAGAAAACACCAAACCCCACAAACGGCGTAAAAAAATTACAGGTATGTGCAAAACACTTGGTATGATAGAAATGATCAGATTTAAGAGGTAAGATGGATACCTTCAGAGCAATGTAAACCTGTTGAACCTCATAAGCAAATTCTAAATACTCTAAAGATGTCAAGATTTCAATCACACCGACACATGTAGTTGAATCGAATACTGGTAAAGCCAAATATCCACGGAGATCGCAACATATTGCAGAGGCTTGTTGCGGAAAATATTTAGGCAAGTAATTAGTTACATCACAAGTCCACTCTGGCAATCCACGAGTAAATACTCGAGCAATAGGATCAAGGTCTTCTTCTCCAGATTCATCATCCACAACATGCACATTGCGCTTAGAATTTTTCCTATACAAAAGAAGTTTTTCACCAATTACACCAACACCGAATGGTTGACCTATATTTGTAAGTGACCGATGCTTCCCGACGACATGAGGTGACCAAAACTGAACAATGACATGTTGTTTGCGGAAACTCAATAGCTTCATTACAGCTATCATCTTGTCCTGTATATTCTGATTATGGGGGTCGACGTTAGCCCTCAGCTTAAAACCTATAGTTTATAAGAACCACAAAAAACCAGGCATAAAAGAACTAACAAATATGATGAAACCATATAGTAGAAGAAGCTGAAACCAATCCTAAAGGCCAGGTATGAACTTCAAACCATTATTACAAGTCTCGGCCAACCAATACGTCTGCTATCAGTTTTCTAGTGGAAATAGTCCTTTTCTAGATCAAAATTTGAGCTATATAAAGTCTATTTTTCCAAACTTCTGATGTGTATATAACTGAGAAGATGCTACTCAAGGGGTCTATATTTGCAAACTGAAACAGTGACAGGTTTCTTGTGACAGATAGATATGACATCAGGAAGATAGACATACCACCAGTAACTGTAGATTGAGACGGATCAGACTGAAAAAGTTCCTCTCCTTTTTCAAAAACCTTAAGATGCGTCAGATATCTCGAATCCCGGGAAAAGGCAGATGTCAACGGTTCAAAAGATATATCCCATAACATATTGGAACCAGAACCAGAACTGGATAAATATGCAGATGTAACTGGCTGGATCAGCTTACTCAAGGCCATGGAGACTGAGCAGACTTCAGCTTCTTGAACTCCAGTAAGAGGCCTGTTGGACAAAACTGAATAAATAAGAATCAAATGAACAAGAGGCCTAATACTCAGAGGCACTGTTTTTAAGTGACGTTGAATGAAAAATGACGACCTAATTGCTGTTCCGAGTAGATTATTTCTAAGATAGAATACCATTTTAACCCTGAGAGTCAATTTAAACTGAATGACAATTTGATTAAAAAAATGTGACTGAGAAAGCTAAAATACAGACAATTTCAACACAAACATAAAGAAATAAGAAGATTGCAAACGAATGAACAATTAATAACAAACATATAATAATTGAGTATAAATAACATTGACTGAGAAATTAACATATATGCAAGCAAAGAAGAGAAGGATGACAGATAATTTGGTTATTGTCCCACACTGATGCTCCTAGGTTTCTAGTATCATAACTACCTCTTCTGAAACCATTCTAAAGTAAACAAGCGCAATACAGATGAGTCGTGAAGCTTTATAGTTTTATATACATAAAACACTTCAACACACACTAGACTAGTAGTCGGTGACTGCTTTTTTCTCTATTTAATTCCTTTCATATGCATTTGCTTTAGTTCCTTACCAATCCATTTTGACGTGTTTCATTATTTTAAACATTGTTTGGCTAGGTTATGTCATTCTTGCTTCTTGCATAACACATAACCTTCTTCTTTTTGGCTGCATACCATCTAATTACAAACATTTAGCTCTTAGTTACCCAAAAACTATGAATTTATATACCAATTCAAAAGACCAGTTTCCTAAATAGGGAGCATTATCTACCAAAGATGTTATATCAGATCAAAGTTACGAATGTCAAAGTTGCGGTGTTATTTCAACAAGTGAAACACGTTCTCTTTGTTTCTAGCAAAGTGAAACAATATTTGAGAATTCGTGACATTTTAATACCATACCAATCGAAGCCCTTGTGGAGTTGTGGGAATCCAATACATATTTATATAAGGAACAATCCAGAAAATGCTTTGGTCAAATCAATAACTTAATTTTAAAGAGGACTAATATTACTTCTTGATGATTAACTTAACTACAAAAACATGAACACAATGACCATACTAAACTCCTGCTAGTTGTACCAAAATAGAGGTCAGAGTTAAAACAACGTAACCAAGAACAAGTTCAAGAAAGAATGTAACTAGCATAACAACAACAGCGAGTAAGATACAAAGTAAAAGACAACTAAAAGTGTTGTTCCATAAAATAAATCATACTGTTTGGGAAATATTCCAAAAACACGGCCAGTTAAAACTTATCATACACTTCATGAGCCTCAAATAGAAAGCCTAAATTTGGCTAAAACACAAAAGTCGATAAATGCCTAATTTCAAAATACCATCAATCTATCTATCTATTTCAGTAATAATCTAGGAACAAAGTGTGTATGCTTTTATCAGTGTTGTAAAAATCAGCCTAGGTGGGATTAACCGCCCGGATTTAGACTAATCGGCTTGGTCAAAAATTGGTCAACGTACTGATTAATCGGATAAAAATTGGCCAAATCTGGCATAAGTCGGCCTACTCGGTTAACGCGGGTCAACTTATTCCAAAAACTAAAATTGAGGTTTTTATTTCGATATACTTTCCGTTTTTTCACAAAATCAGTCGACACGGCCATTAATTAAACGCAACTTGAGCAGTGATTTAATACAAAATGTGAAGGTATGATCGTTTTTCTTATTTCGAATGAATGTTAATGACACTAATTGAATTCGGAAATTGATTTCTGAAAATTAATTGAACCATTTGATCTTTGAAACTTAAAGTATTTCGAAGCATTTCATTTATGTTCTATATATAATTTCAAAAACTTTTAATTTTAGGGGTTTTTGCATATATATATCCTTCCGAAAATGCATAATTGCATATATATATCCGAAGCATGCATAAAAATCATTGTACTATATGCATCAAAAACTTGTACAAAGGATATATATGCAATTATTCACTTTGGGAGGGATATATATGCAATTCTGCCTTAATTTTATATATAAAAAATCAAATCCGATTAATCCTCAATCAATCACCGCCTAACCGATTAATCAATTTTTACAACCTTGCATGCCACGTCACCACTCCCGCAAAGTCGCAACCACTCTCCATCATCCGTCACTCATAATACACTTCCTTACANCACTTAAACCTTTTAATCTCTTCACACATTCATTTTAAAATTACTAATTATTCCACTAATCCACACTTCCAACTCTTATTTTTATATAAAAAGAATGGATCCAAATCAATCAAAACATGGTTCAAAATCATCCAAAGGTCGTGGATGGGCTTTCGATCACAACCCCTTCAATCACAACCAACTCGTCCGCAACTTCCACCTCAACCCTACTTTCCCCAACCTCCACCTCAACCCTATTATCCCCCACCACAACCGATTTTAACGACCTTGCATGCCACGTCACCACTCCCGCCAAGTCGCAACCACTCTCCATCATCCGTCACTCATAGTAATACACTTGCTTTCACTTTCCAGAAACGACGTCGTTTGATTCAACGGTTTCTCCGATTAATTTACTTGGCTCTTTTATTAACGGTATCTCCGATTAATCCGGTTTGTGAATTAACCGCCTGGTTGGCCACGTCAGCAGCTCCGTTAGGTTCAATGATTAACATTCCGATACGGAAGAGATTTTGTTATCTCCGTTACCAGAAATGTGTTTGGTGATCTTTTTTTAAGTGATTAACCAGTGATTAAATTGAGTTAATGAGGAAACAATAAGAAGAAGGTGAAAACAAAACGAAATGCATGCAAATATATATATAAAAATATAAATATAAAAAGTTAAATTTAAGTAAGGAAAGAAATGACTTACAGAAAGAAGGGATGGCGGGCGGTGGTAAGGTTGATGAAGAAAAAATACTAGTAAGGAATCAAATACGGAGTAGTAGATTTCTTTCTTCTGTCTTATATATTTATCCTACACTAATATTTTATTTCCTCTCTATCGATAGGTGGTGTTTTGTTTCTTTAACAGGGATTGGTTATCGGTACACAAGTGATGCCAATATACCTTTTTAATATTATTATTATTTTTTTTATTATAAAATTATGAAATAAAAATTAAGCCAATAAAAACAAATATGAAGTTTGATAATTGAAAAATGGTAGTATTACATTTTTTTATTCAAGGTTCTTCTTAAACCAAACATGTTGTTGGATTTTAAATGAAGAGTATACATAAACCATTACCAAAATGAACCATCGACGCCCGTGTTACAGAAATCGACAAAGCGAGCAAAATGGTTTTGCTCACCGGTTCATTTGCTCGCTCTCTACACAACAATGCTCGGTAGAAACACTCATTTGCTCGCCATGTTCTTTGTCATTTAGCGAACAATTGATTGTCTTCTTTTAAAAACGGTGAGCAAAAGGAGAGGGCGAGCCAAAATCAAATGCTCGATGTGTCAATTTTTGTAAATCTTTTTAAAAGTGTTTATTTTTGTAATCAGGTCTAAGAAATGTTTGTTTAAGCAATTGATTTTTAACAATCGGTTCTCGAGTTTCTAAATTCAACCGGTTGGAACGCCGGTTAAAGAATCTGGCGAGAGTTAAAAACGAGTTTTGGCAATAGTTGTTTTTCGTAAGATTTGCAACTTTCTACCAAGATTTCAAGGGTTTTGCATGATTTAAGATATTTTCGTCGAGGTTTGATAGGTTCCGGTGATTCTTCCAGCAAGTTGACTGTTTTTTGGCATCATTTCTGATGTTATAACAGGTTTCGATCCAGTTTTCACCCTTTTTTTTGTGGTTTGAGACTGTTCATTTACACTCGGTTCACTCGAGTTTAGAAAATCAACTGACCCTCCGATTTCCGGTTAAACCGGTATAGCCGGCGGGGCTATGAAAACACTAATTTTAACAACGACGATATCACGATTATAATAAATGCAAGAAGCGTTAAAATTTTCAATATTCATTAACTTATTCCTCCAAACTTAACAACCTTTTTATCTAAATTTTAACGTTTAATCATGTTTCACAAAACAATGTATCAACAAGTTAATTAAGCAATATCAAACTATTAATTATTTAAATAAGTCATCTTCGAATTTTACCTTCAATGAACTATCTTTTAACTGATATTCAACCCTTCTTTTACAATCTTATTTGAGATGCTCTTATCTTATGATTAGGTTTTTATCATTTCATAATTAAGGTTGTAGATTTGTAGGACCATAGATATTATAGTAGTAAGAACTATGTTTACGTTACATCTCTTGCCTCGCGTCGCCATGAAATAAAAAAGATCTTCACTTGGTAGGTGCGTTATGGTATAAAGTATTAAAAAGAAAACCTGGTAAGGCGCAAATGTCAAAGCGGACAATAATTAACATAATAAAAAATATGGAATGGTTCATAACAGTTTAAAGATGTGTGATTGGTAATGATAAATTGGTTGTTAAGTATTACGAAGTATATAAAATAAGCTGATTGGTTGTTATGATGAAGTAGTATTAGTAGGTTAGATAGAAGCCATAATTCTAATTGGATTAATGGAAGTTCCCTTTTGGTAAAAATAAAAATAAAAATAAAATAAAATAAAAAATAAAATAAAAAAACCTAAATGTCCCACCGAATCACCAATTTAGTGCATACGAGTACTTCCTTTGCGATAAGATGATCATTTGTCTTTTTACCTGTAAATTTTTTCGTAGGTCTTTAAAGAGTCTAAAAAACTCTCTTCATAGCAAAAGCTAGAATGAATCTTTAATATTCAAAATACCATCGACATATCTATTATGATTCGATAAATAAAGTTCTAAACCAAATAACGTTTGTGGCGACAATGTTTTGGTCAATATATAGGTAGGGTCATGACAGTTGTAGTCCAACCTACCCTTTGTTTTAACTTTTAACTATAACAAAATATATATATATATATATATATATATATATATATATATATATATATATATATATAGTGTAGCGTTCAATGCAGAACCATTTTTTTGTACAGAACCTACAGAACCAGTCTTTTTACTCATAATAACGCATGATGTACATCATATCAATGCAAGATGGTATTTTTGTAAATATTTACTACTCATTTTTAAAAAAGAAAATAGATTAAAGGGCAAATTAGGTATTTTCATTCCCCATAAAAATAGCATATCACAGGAATAAAATCAGTTATGTATCTCAATCATCTAAAACCACCACCCCTCTCTTCTCTCTCCAGATCTATTCGGAAGAAAAAAAACCCATAAACCACAAACCCTCTTTTCCTCTCCAGATCTATTCGGAAAAAAAAAAAAAAAAAAAAAAAAAAAAAAAAAAAAAAAAAAAAAAAAAAAAAAAAAAAAAAAAAAAAAAAAAAAAAAAAAAACCCTTTGCCAGAATTCTACGATGACCAGATTTGGTGTGATTTAATATAATAGTTTGGTGTGACGCATGAAAGAATTAAGGTTAAGAATGATGATTAGGAGTCGTGACTCGCTGACTTCATCAACGGTGAGGATTACGGTTGGTTCTTCTGGTGGGTTAAGTGATACCGGGTTAACTAGTCCGATAAGACGTGCTTCGATATTGAATTAGGACGAGGCGATCTGGTGGTTCGGGTGGTGGTGGCGGGAGTTATTTGTCGATGTAAAAAGATGGTTGTAGAGGCTTCATCACCATTTCTCTCATGGCGGATCAGATTAGAAATTAAAAGATCAGGTTTGTTAATTTTTATAATTATTTCATAATGGGTTTGATAGGTTTTTGGTTATTTATAATTATTTCGAACTGTAATTGTTATCTTTAATATGACATTTATCAAACCCGGTCATCATGAATCTCAACTCAAATAAATATTCGGAAACCCATCGTTAAGTTCATTGAAATACCAAATCAGGCCCTAAACAATTTTTAGTGTTGTCTTGTAGCAAGGGGTATGGTTGCGGTAATGTATAAACTTATATATTCTTAATATGAACTGTATTGAATGAGGCAAGGATTGATTAAATTAATATTTATAGTCAATAGCGTAGATGTGCTTTTTGATGAGTATGGCATATGCATCCATGTTTTTTTCTATTATTGATGTTAGATTGTTGGTTTTGCTTTCCAGTAAGGTTGTAGACTTATGTTCAAGTTTATTTTTATTTGAGTTTGGCAAGAGCTGTTGATGTCATAGTTTTAAGAACATTACTTTTTAAACCTTGTAATAATCTTGCATGTTCTCTTCAATGTGCAGTTAAAGCTAGATCAAGTGATCACAAAAAATTGCAGCGTGCACATATGTTTTTTGAAGACGGACACATATGTTCTAATGAACTTGATGATAAAGCGCAATGTGCACATATGTTTTTGTTTCATTTGTTTCATTCGGGATGGCTCAATCATAAGAAATACGGTGTGATGAAGATGATCTACGTATGCACTTGTTCTTAAAAGGCGTGCACATATGTTCTCGAAAGGCGTGCATATATGTTTTTAGAAGACGTGCATATATGTTGTAATAATTTTGATAAAACTTTTGTTTTGAATTGTATTTTATTTAATATAATTTTTTAATGACATTTATGTTCTTGGATTGTTACAAAGTTAGAGGTTACATGTATATCTTTATATTTTTGTTTAAAAATTTCAAAGATTAAAGAATGTACACTTAAAACATATGTGCAATTACCATTTTAAGAAAAAAATGTACGCCAGAAACATACGAAGTTTACAATATTTGAAAAAAACACATATGCACTTGATGTATTTAAAAAAAAACATGTATGCTAAAAAAATAAAAAATAAATAAAAAAAAAAAAAAAAAAAAAAAGTTCCGAAAATTTAGGGATTTAAAAAAAAACGTTTTTTAATTAAGAAAATTCAAAAGGAAGGTCAAAATGTGTTTTACCATTATGCCCTTTTGAAATAAATGAAAAGATTTAATAATACAAAATTCTCATTGGTCCAAAGTGGTTCTGTAAAGTTCTGTACAAAAAAGTGGTTCTGCATTGAACGTGACCCTATATATATATATATATATATATATATATATATATATATATATATATATATATATATATATATATATATATATATATATATATATATATATATTAAATGCAACATAAGAATTAAATAGGTAAAGATAACCACATAAGTATTATTATATAGGTAATAATACTTATATAACTGCCAACGTAAGTATTATTATATAGGTAACGTGTGCTGATATTTCCAAGTACTCTGGTTTTGCATGGTTGATTTTGGCTTTGGACTTTGAAAGTAGGTGAGTTGACGTGGAATGAACAATTGTACAACTGAAAATTTGGCTTATAGTTGATTAAAATTTTGGCCTGATTTTGTATAAAATACAAATTGTAACAAATCCGAAAACTGAACGTAAACACCTAAAAAGCGCGCGCCAATAAAATCAGTTTAACGACTAAATGCATGCGGCATCAATAATTTCGTTATATCCACTAAATAATAGTAGTAATATTAAATTTGTAAGCACATAAACTACCAGATAAACCAAAATTACATAATAAGAACTCAAACATGATCTATAACGCACGAAGAGAACCAACGTTTGCAAACACATCTTCCTTTCAATTCAGTAGCAGACGAATATACATGTACATTTATTAGTTGTTGATTGACAAGAAAATAAACATAAAGCAAGGTAATATTACTTAGTCGAAAGATTCTGATAAAATAAAAAGCGGATAAACATAAAACAATTTAAGAATGAAGATTGAGACAAAGCTTAAAAAGAAGTAGGTAACCTGACCTTGAAGAAGAAAAAGTAGCAGTGAGAACTTGTAGGAATGTCTTTTTGCTGAAACAAGTTAGAGGAATGTTTGATGGAAGATATGAAAAATTAGGTCTTGTAATCTCATATTTGTAGTCTTGTAGGCACGGCCACAGCCCACATGTGTGTCCATGTGGGGTCCAAACGTCCTTTTTCTGATCCTTCTCTCTCCTAATGTATGACACATTGACACGGTTCACCTAGTCAAATCATAAAAACATAAAAGAATAACTTAAAGATTTTAGAAAAAGTTTCTAGAGAGATCCTTTTTTGGTGTCGGGAAAACCAAAGTTATTTGGTCGTATGACTCATACGGCGTCGTCGTCGATGGAGGTCATTCATAAATTTTAACACCCCAAATAGCTAGGATCAACTTAATAAGTACGTGTTTGATGAATCACATAAACATCTTAGGATTGTTATAACTTACTGTTGTACCTATGAGCTACCCGTATAATAAGAATTAAACAGGTTTTACTTAATATCTGTTAAACATCTTCTTGTTGCAAAAGAGCTAGTATATGACTTTGCTAATCCAATCACGCACCCTTTTGAAAGACGATAACCTTCTTAGGGATATATTTAAAACATGTTATGTTTGACTATTATTAACATAACAAGTGTGCCCCACTAATCATGTTCTCCTAGAAAGTATAGTCGAAGCTTCTTCCTAACTTCATTATAGATCGTGTTGTTTCAAAAAGTAAATAATGCCCCTTGCCAAAATGAACCATAGGGCCCTTTCTCAGGTTTGTCATTGCATGCATGGTTGAATCTGATGGTTAAACTGGTTGGTCCCACGAATCCTGAACTGTCTAAATTGATATATGAAGACATCTTGACCGTCCAATCATATAATAAAAGTACTTAAATTCTACTGTACCATTATTAGTCTGATATTACATTGTAGAGACACGTGTAATGGAGACTTTATGTCCACTTGATATCCACTTAAAAGTTAATAGCGGCCTAGAGAGTACAATCATATAATAAGGGAGCGTTTGGTTCACAGAATGTTTTAGAATGAATTGTAATCTTTGGAAGGAATTGTAATTTGATGTAATTGTAATTTAAGGAATTGGAATGTGTTGTAATTGTAATGTGTTGTAATTGTAATTGATTAAATCTGTCAATGTGTTTGGTTGACTCGCAACACAACGGAATTAAGTTTTTTTTTCTTTTTTATAAAACTTAAAAAGTTAATATAATAATAATTAAAATAATATAATAATAAATAATAACAATAATAATAATAATAATAATAATAATAAAATATTAATAAAAATAATAAAATAATAAGATAAAAGATAATATAATAATAATTATAATAATAAATAATAATAATAATAATAATAAAATAATAATGATATTATCATTATTATTTAAATATTATTATTATTAGTATTATTATTATTATTATTACTATTATTATTATTAATATTTTATTATTATTATTATTATTAGTTTATTATTATTATTATTATTAATTAATAATAATAATAATAATAATAATAATAATAATAATAATATTTAAATATTATTATTATTATTATTATTATTATTATTATTATTATTATTATTATTATTATTTTATTATTAATATTTTATTATTATTATTATTATTATTATTATTATTATTTTATTAATATTATTATTTTAATATTATTATTATTATTATTATTATTATTAATATTATTTATTTTAATATTATATTAATAATAATGATAATAATAATAATAATGATGATGTTTTAAAGTATAAATTCTGAATTACAACGTAATTCAAAACTTTCCATCCAACTTCCTATGTAATCTGGATTCCCTCACTTGTTGTAATTGGAGTGACTGAATTACAATTACGACGCAAACCAAACAGTCACCGTAATGTAATCTGAATTACAATTCCTTCCACTCTGCCAACCAAACATGATTGGTATGTAATTCAGATTACAATTACAACGGATTACAATGAATTACAACGAACCAAACGCCCCCTAAGTACTTAAATTCTACTGTACCTTTATTAGTCTGATATTACATTGTAGAGACACGTGTAATGGAGACTTTATGTCCACTTGATATCCACTTAAAAGTTAATAGCGGCCTAGAGAGTACAATCATATAATAAGTACTTAAATTCTACTGTACCATTATTAGTCTAATATTACATTGTAGAGACACGTGTAATGGAGACTTTATGTCCACTTGATATCCACTTAAAAGTTAATAGCGGCCTAGAGAAGTTTGTACTCGCCTACGTATTAAATGATCACCTACCGGCCAAGTGTAAAGTGTGTAAAGCGTAAACTTTTATATCGCCTAGCGATCGCCCAACAAAACGCCTACTTTTCAATCGCCAACTTGCCCAGTTTGCTTGCCCAATGTTTAACCCACTCACCCAGCACTCGCCAAGTCTCGCTCAACTTCAAGACTCGCCCAACATTTCCCCCAGCCCTCACCCCGGCTCAAGACTCGCCCAACACTCGTTGTCATACACGTGTATAGTTAAAAAGTAATCTACTAATCAATCTAACGGGTAATATTAAAGTTCATTTTGGAAAAATATATGTGCAATTTTCAATTTCGTAAAGTAGGGATAGAAACGGGCTATTTAATTTTTTTTCATATTTAACATAAAAACTTGCAAATAAATTATCAATATACTTGTGGACCACTACCATATATAGAAAGGCTAATATATTAATACATCAAATCAAGCCATCAACATGGTTTGGAAATTAGTTTGAAGAGAATAATTTAATAATGAATTGCGCGAGTATCAAGAAAATTATGTTAAACGGACTAAGGTTTGTCGATCTCATTGTTGTTGAATTCATAAGGTTTTATTATTATGATTGTCTATACGTGTACGTGTAAACATTGACAGCCTGACTAGAACTTTTTTCTAGAGAGGCAAAACTGACTCAAAAAATTATAAAATATATGTGTATAATAAGGATTAAGGAAGTACTTAATAATATGTTATACATTTTGCTTTTGAACCAATATTAAGATTCTTAATTAGTAGGCATATTGTAAGATGGATTTGTTAAGAAATGAGAGGAGTGTTAATAAGAACAGTAAATACATCAATACATTTTTTTTTTTTNCGTTTGGTCCTTCGTCTTACAGCGCCGTTGCAAATTTAGTCCTTATCTACAGTCCTAACGGTCGTTAAGTACGTTACAAATTTAGTCCTTATAACTAATAGCAAGATGCTACAGTGTTTACACTCATAATGAACAGTAGAATCTACAGTGACTAACGGTCGTTAAGTACTTAACGGCCGTTAAGTACTGTAGCATTTTTTTTTTTTTTTTTTTTTTTTATAATTACGTTTGGTCCTTCGTCTTACAGCGCCGTTGCAAATTTAGTCCTTATCTACAGTCCTAACGGTCGTTAAGTACGTTACAAATTTAGTCCTTATAACTAACGGTCATTAAGTACGTTGCAGATTTAGTCCTTATAACTAACGGTCGTTAAACACACTAACTACTACTTTGGCTAAACGTTCCGCGGCAACGCGCGGGTGATCCACCTCGTATATAACATAGAAAAGGAAATATATAGAAGGTCACATATAATTTTTTCAATTTAATCAACTAAATGTCTAACTTCTATTTTTATTGTTGATCAAGTGGAAATGTCTTAGTTTTGGATATCATGTGAAGAAGATAGGAAACGAAATATACAGAGTAGATTGCAAGTCATAAGATTTAAAATGTACAACCTACATATTAACAAGACACAATGTCTACATCACCCAGTCAGTTATTCACGCATTATATATGAACAAGAATTTCTAATCCTATTTACCTATGTATTAGCAAGGCGCAGATTCACTACTCACTTCACTATAATAGTTGATATCATATTACAAACATGCATATGTACTTTCACTAAACAGTAGTGATCATAAGCCTACTTAAAAAATAAGATGATACTTGATAGTGGTGTTGCTAGGCAATAACTCGGGAAGACTATGCAAATCATCGTCATATGTAATGAGTTCCGGTCATTTTCCTCGTCCTTGTATTTCATACTAAGCTTTTTTACCCTTTAAATCTTTGTGACACTTGCTTTTCCAGCTAGCTCTGTCAATAATCCTGATGAAAAAAGAAAATCGGAACTTTATCATATCATCTTTAAAAGTTGCCTTCACTATCACTTGTCGTGCTACTTGGTGTATATATTTAGAATCTGGCTCATTAGCAGATCTGTCTGATCACAAATCTACCACTTGCTTGAAACCACATGGCATTTACTTGAACAACTCCACCGTTTAACACTTATTACCACCAAGGCACCAACACAACACCACTAAAGCTCTCGGCAAACTGCTAACAAGCATCAGGCTCTAATGAGCTGTGGGCAAAACCAAGAGTCTGATGACAGTTTGATTGTCTTGTTGTCTAGTATCTGCAATTGATTCTATTAAATCAAGGTCACATGCAATCAATATCATATCACCATCATGTGTCTTCATATTTGAGGTTAAAGCTTCCAATACTGAGTTGAAACCTTGTTGCAACCAGCTCTTCCAACTTTACCAATCCGTCTAAAAGTATGAAGGGGAACTTTACTATATTCTATTTGTATGTTGCCTTAATCGTCAATGTTTCCACCATGTTTGTTGTTGATGTCTTTACAATATGCTGCTCGATCTCTGATGGTTGTTTCAGGTTTTAAAGATCCATCAGGCATAAATGTTTGTTCCTCCGTGTGGCGTACAACTAAGGAACTTTGCATACCATGTTCCAGTTAAACTGGGATAGGTGCTCCTTCAGATGCACGAATGACAACATCTGTTTTGTTTGACTTGAGAATGGAATTACTCTTATCCTTCTTATATGGCCACCGTGGTATATCAAGACCCCTGCAGATTTCACTCTCAACCTTTGATAATGGAACACCATTAACATCCGTTTGTTCATTCTTTACCAACTGTTGTTGATTACCAGGCTCTGGTAGGACCTCTTCTTTTCCAGTCAATAGTGCTCTAGAAGAAGGTGGGACTCAATGTTCCAATCTAGAGGATCTCCACCAATGACTTGAAGAAATGACATAATACCTAATTCTACACATGAGACATTCTTGAACTGCCATTTCACGGTTCGATTTCGGTTTCGCTTCATGTGGGTATTACCCGATTTGTGAACACCCCTAAAAGAGTTGGTCCTAATTGGCCCAGAAATTTTGAGGACCAAAACAAACTATAAACCGAATTAGACTCATGACTGACCCATATGAAACTAATCTCTTTGGACCTTATATCATGTTGGGCTTGAGACCAGACCCATTTGTGCATCTTGCCAAACATATCAAAATATCGGTCATCACTCATCACCCATATAGTGACAAAGATCCATGGGAGGATAACAAATTATGAGTTGACTAGGAAAAAGTAAAATTTGCACAAGTAAAACCAACTTATGCTTCACTATTAGTTTCAAAATGCAAGAGTTAGACTAACCAAATTCTAATATCAGCTTAAAAAAAATGACAATAATATTTCAAGTAAAGACATATAATTCACATGCAAAGGATGCAAAATAAAAGCTAACCCGCTAATTAGTATCAGGGTTCTGATGAACAACGGGCAAAACCAAGAGTCTGATCAAAGTTTGATGGTCCGGCTGTCTAGAATCACCCACTGATCCCATTAAGTCACTATCACATGCAATCAATATCATATCACCATCTGCGTCTGCATATTTGAGTCTAAAGCTTCCAGGACTGAGCTGAAACCTTGTTGCAACCAACTCTTCCAACTTTACCAATCCATCAGAAAGGCTGAATGGAAACTTTACTGTATTTTCTTTGTATGTTGCCTTGATCGTCAAAGTTTTCACTGTGTTTGCAGCTGATGTATTCTCGGTATTCTCTTTGTGTGTTGATTTGGTCGGCAAATTTTTCACTGTGTTTGCTGCTGATGTGATCTTAATAGACTGCTCTCCGATGGTTGTTTTGGGTTGTGCAGATCCATCAGGCAGATTTGTTTGTTCCTCCTTGTGGCGTACAAGTGTGAAACTTTGGTTACCGTGTTCTGTAAGACTGACAGGAACATTAATGTTTGTAGGGCCTAATGGTTCAATTGAAGTCCCTAAAACTGGGGTAGCTGCTCTGTCAGATGCATGGATGACTACATCTGTTTGATTTGACTTCAGAACAGAATCACTCTTCTCATTCTTATATGGCCACCGTGATATATCAAGACCTCTGCAAATGCGCTTTAATGTAGATCTGCTAACTGTATATATAAAACACACAAAGTGAAAAATGAGAATATTAGAAGGAAACGACAGAAACTTCATACATCAATAGAGAGGGCAAATGGGACCTGCACTTATTTATAACGAATATTATATTTTCTTTGTTAAAAAATAATTATTCTCTTTTTAGAGAAAACGTCGAAAAAGTCTTTCGTGGACTTCTGTACTTTAGTTTTGCATATCAATCCTTTAACTTATAAAAACTTAACAAATTGGTCCATGCACCCTAAACTTTTACGAATAGGACCTTTCCGCATGATTAAGTCCTTAAGCTTACAAAAACTCAACAAACAGGTCTATTTTGCATGACCAAGTCCCTAACTATAAAAAAGTAAAATCATGCAAATATATATAGTCTAGGTACTTATGTGAGAATTCAACGAAAGTCCATAAGCATTTCTCCAACATTGTCAACTTCTAAAATCATATCAAATGTCTTTCCTATACCATAGATAACTAGAACGGTACCCGCGCAATGCGGTGGCGGGTACCGTG
Organism: Artemisia annua; assembly: GCA_014162995.1. Taxonomy (NCBI): domain Eukaryota; kingdom Viridiplantae; phylum Streptophyta; class Magnoliopsida; order Asterales; family Asteraceae; genus Artemisia; species Artemisia annua. The sequence continues at coordinate 75,784 of LBNU01029541.1, forward strand.
TGATTATATTTTGCGTTATTTGGTTACACGTTTAGTTGTCTTCATGCTTTATAAGTAGAGATATTAGAGATGGTTAAGCCAAATAATTTTAGTTTGAACAACCAAATGCTTCCTAACAAATTAATTTTGAAATCTTCCCATAATAAGCAAGAAAAGAGTCCGAATTTTAAGCCTTTCTAATTATAGAATATTCCCAAATGCATTATAATGTAGTATAGATATAGATATCATATACTATACAGGTTGGGGAGTTCAATTAGCAGGGCCTGTAAGTACCAAACCTAAACGAACCACAGAATGTGGATCACTAAATTTTCTCGAACCTAAAAACAATCCACAATGGATGGTTAACCCCTTTCTCTATTTGGTTTCTGTTTGTACTTTGTTGTTTGATTTGGATTTGGTTTCTTTTTGGGTCAATACATGCGTTTTTGTTATGGGTCAAAACAAAATTGGTTGGGGCAACCAAAGCAAAGGTTTCATCTTCCTTTTTGAATTTTATATTAAAAAATTATTTAATTGCAATAATAATCTAACTTTAGAAAAAATAAAATAAAAAAATTAGAATTTCTTAGAATTTAAATACAATTCGGATGACCGTTTGACCCATTTCTTTTCCCTAAAATCTTTTAGCTTAACTAGTGTAGAATGAAACAAATCCAAATAGACAGCAATGAGTAAAGGGGTCAAAATTGCGATCTCTAGACATCACCAACAGGCTAATAACTCACCATGAAGGTTAACCGCAGCTTCCTCCATTGGCTTTCCAAAATGTTTGCTGATTTCCTCTACACCAATTGACCTCTCAGCTCTCTTCCTTTTTCTCTTTGGTTTATTAGATTTATCATCCAAGTTCTTTCTTTCCGGCTTCCCCTCATTGATATCAGCATCTTCAATCCCTACATTTAAACATGGAACAATACATTGGCTTGTTCCTGCAGCAGCATTATCTCTGAGTTTAATTTCAAAATTGTCATCTTCCATATGCTCAACATAAGCAACTTCACTCTCATCCTTTGAAAATGGAACATCATTAACATCAATCAGTTCATTCTCTACCAGCAGTTGTTGATGTCCAGGTTCTGGTAGGACTTCTTCGTTTTCAGGCAATATGGTTATAGGAGAAGGTGGTGATTCGAAGTTCCAATTAAGAGGATCTCCACCAATGACTTGAAGAGATGACAAAATACCTAATTTTACACTAGACACATTCTTAATCTGCTGCCTTACTGTTAAAACCAAGCTTTGTAAATCTGTCTCGTTTGCGTGATGTGCTGGCAAAACGAACTCTATGACATATTCAACATCACTTTCAATACTTATCATATATATAGCTAAACAACTAGTTATTCCGTTCACACGTGCATGAGAACCCATAGGGTATACGTCCTCATCGAGCTTTGTTATATCCTCACAAAAACATAAACCACATGATGACATTGATTTTCCAACAACTCCTTGGGATTTAAGCAGGTGTAGCTCTCTGCATGCATCATGGAAATCCCACATGCTCAAGTCTTGAACGTAGAATGGTAAATCATATGTTGACATGCAGGTTTTTCCTATACAATTTCTGTTAAAGCTACTACAGCTCTGCTCTAGATTCCCGGAATTAGCTACAACACTACTGAATCTAGATAGAGCCCAAGTCTGAGCTAGAGGTATATTCTGAATATCACATATCGACTTTAAGGCCAGGAAGATTTCATCCAACTCACTTGGCCTTCTTGCATTTTCAATCTGTATCTGAAATTTCAAACATAAAATCACAAGAAGTATAGACATACAATTTGTGAATATACGTGCATGTAAACAACTTACATATAAGCTAGGATTCTCAAACACGTCTGGAGACTTCAGATTCTCTTCCTGCCAATATTGAAAGAATAAATTCATGGGTATGAAGCAGATCAATTACATGCGTGTGTCAAATGCGAAAAAGTAAAGATATGGTAGCAACCTTTAGTGCTCTTGAAACTTCATGAACCTCAAAAGCGTAATCAACATAAGTTGATGATGTTATGATTTCAATTACACCAACACAGCAACCACTGTCAGGTTCAAATACGGGTAAATCAATATATCCATGGTTACTACATTGTTTGGTTGGTAAGTTATGAACGGCCAAGCTCCATTCTGGTAACTTTTGGCGATAAATGCGACCAGGTGGACCAAGTTCTTCTCTGTGCTCTCCATCCACAACAAACATACGCTGCTCGGACTCGAGCCTATACAAGTAAAGGTCTTCATCAACCACACCAAGACCAAAAGGCTGGTCCAAAGTCGTTAGCAAGCAGCGCTTGCGTACAGTAACTGGTGACCAAAACTGAACAAGCACATGTTGATCACGAAAACGTAAATTTGAAAGTGCATGTGTGATTTTTTCCTTTATTATCTGCGGGTCTATGATATTTTGATCAGCCAACAGCTTAGAGAAACCTATGAATACAAGGAAACAGATATCTTTTAGCAAGAACTTAAAAGTCAACAGAAAAAAGTCAACACATAGCAAAGAGCAAATTTATTTGTTGCCAACTTTTGTGAATGAGCTTACACCGAATACAATGTTCTATTTATACACATATGGAACTCACAAGATCTAGGAACTTCTGAAGACACTCACTTTATGGTCACTAACAACTCAAGATGAACAACACTAGTGATGACCAATACTGTGACTTTTTATGTCACATCAACGAGCAACTTGGATCATTAAACAAGTAGCTTCAAGTGATTCCGTAAGAATGTCTACAAACTGAGAACTAGTAGCCACATATTTAGTCACATGAGATTGAACAAAACTACATCACAAATAAGATGTAAGACAATCTCAATATAAAATGACTAAGGATGTGATTGGGTACTTGTTAAATTTGCTTATGCAATTATGCTATTCTGGCAAGCAGTTAGGAATAAGGAATTTCTGATCTGATTATCAACACTAGTTTTATAAACGGATGAGGTTTATCCCAATTTAGTTTACCAGGGGAGGTCAAAAGACTCAGATGTACGCGACCTAACCACGGTTTCCATTGACCGTTTCTGACCCTTTCCAAGGCCACGTCCACGATGTGTACCTAGTCAGGTTTGAATTTGAGATCTTTTGTGAGGACAGCAGGTCACTGGGTCAGCATGGTGGTAGTTTATCAAAACTAGTTTCATCTCATCCTTAAATGACCAAAAAGACTTTAGCCTAGCCGTATCAGGGTGACCTATCAACCAAGAGGTTCTGGGTTCAAGTCGTCTCTATTGAGACATGTGGTGTATTGAGGTAGATAGAGTAGGTGGCGAGTCTTTGCCTTTTAAAAAAATTAATAAGAAAGTAAAAATTCATCCTCAAATAAGTTTAAATAAGCAATCCCAAACACCTCAAAGTAAGTGTAAGCATAGCATCACGACAAAGTGGTGTTTGGGATTGTTACTAAAAAAACCTTATGCTTTTATGCAAAAGTGCTTATTAGCTATCTAGCTCATAGTTGTGCATCAAAAGTTCAAAACACAACACAAAAAATAATGTTTGGACTTTCAGACTTGCTTGTCGTGCCAAAACGCATTAAAAACAGCTTATTAAAAACACCGAAAGCTTATGGTTTGTTTGGCGCATAACTTATAAGAAAAATCTCCTTGAAATAAACTTCATAACTTGAGAAGCATAAATCGTTTTGGGGTGCATAGGAAAACTTAGTCAAACAACTTACACTCATGAGAAATGATTGGCATGTCTAAACATAAATGGCATTATTTCATTGGTTTGTGAGGAGGTTATCCCTTATTTTAGCACCGACGGATCAAAGTTATGTAAGTATGTTTCACACATATCACACGCCAATCATTTCACTACACTTATTTATAAAGCCCTTCCAAAACACCTTCAAATTAAATGATGAGCACAATCTCGTTTGGCTCATACAAAGGCTCAAAAGCGATTATTAGCCACAACAAATGTAATACTCCCTCCGTCCCACATTAAGTGTCCACAATGGAATCTTTAGATGTCCCAAATTAAGTGTCCACTTGTACCTTTCAACCAATAAGATGAGACGTTAGTGGGTAAAATTAATATTTGATTGGTGGAGAGTTTAGTTAGTGGAATCTCCTAAAACTTTGTGCATTATGAAAGTGGACACTTAATATGGGACGGAGGGAGTAAGTCATTAGCTCAAGTCAAAGTGGACGGACACTCTCATGAGACAATTCCTTCCCCGAGTTGTCCTAGGGACAAACAATCCCACAAAATAAACTTATTGCCTCCCACATATTGTCCTTGTGCCGTGGCGCGTGGACTGATAAACTTAGTCAGACACCCACCATTCAACACATCACCACTCTCCTCACCTTTCAGCTCTAATGGTCTATCACCATTAAAAATAACCACTTTATACAAACACACCTTAGCTCAAACACCCTCCGTTGCATCCGGTCTTAAAATTGAATATATGAGCTGGAAGTATACCACTATTTAATCAACCGTCCTAGTCATACAGTTGACCTTCACAAACCATATCACAGAACAAGTCTTCCTAATATTAAAAGTAGTTCAACCAAAAGTAAAAGTTCTTTTTTGTCTGTTTTAGGGCTATCACAAACATATAAATCGGCAAAGCAAAGACATGTTTGTATCAAGAATCACATAAAAAAAAAAAATAATAAACTTACTAGAAACGAGTGGTTCATCATCCACCTCTCGATTAACATAAACTTTAAGTGATGTCAAATATCCTCTTGCACCAGCAGAAGGAGGAGGCTCATTTAAACAAGTGTATTTCGAATTTAAGCCTTCCAAAACATTTAATCGACTGCTTGTTGTTCCTACTCTTAATTCGCCTTTTCTCAGATCCATATTTGTGTTATTTGGGGGCAGATAAACATAGACGGTTCAGTTATAGTTGGACCTAATCATGTGAATCACCTAAATGGCCTAAGTCTTTATTGCATTTGTTTAACTATCCAACCAAGAATCGGATTCAAAGTTTACTCGTTCGAGGTTCGCACCTTTTTTAGCTTTACTTGTAAGTTTATAGTTCAAGTTTTCTTAAGACGTGTATATGATGAGTATATGATACGATTTGTCAATGGATGAAACTTCTTTGATACTTTTGTGGGTCTATCGCTCATTACATTACAAGAATTACAATGGTAGAATTCTTGTATCTTAGGAGTTCTAAATGGTATATGTGTACCTATGATAACCTCTTGTCTGCTCTAATTTGGCCTTGGGAGAAAATTGGACAGACTTGTTTGGCTAAATAGGAGGATTAATCAGTATGAATGTACCATAAAGTAGATTCTTCGATTGTGAAGGGTAAATGGCTTGGGCGGATGGTGTATGATGAGTGGAATAGAAAGGTATGAAAGGTTAACCATCTTGGTCCACTTAATACATCATCGTAGGAGGTAATGGATGGTCTTCCCTCAAGGTGTGTGTTCCTAAGTGACTGAAGCCATTTATAGAGATGGAAATGTAAGTCACTTGGCAAAGCCCTTGACTGGAAGGGTTATGGGTGCCTAGTGAAAGCCATTCTCCAATCCTACTTTAACTACTGTGGTGGCAGGTTGAGTGGTTTTGGTGGGATTGAGCAATGGAAATGTAGCTAGATGGTAGGTGCTTTAAAAAGGTGAATCAGTACATGAGAATGGATGCTTAAAGAGGCTACTATGCTCTGAATTTGTTATGTGGTATTCTGTCTGAGATCAATGCTATCAGATGTGTCTTAGGTTTATCATATCGGATAGATTAGATAGTTAGAATTTTGATTTGTATTTCTTTGTATCTTGTTTGGGAAATGCCCAAAGTCAGGTTATTGTTATTCTCATGATGTAAATGTTTTGGAGTAAATAATATAATTCATCTTTTGNAATTTACTTTTCTATCTTTGATGCCATCAACATAAATTTTGAAAAGAGAAGGCTTTACACGATTTAAGTCTATATGACGGTGGGTTCAAATCCTGTGAATTAGTCGATCAAAAGTTCAGAAACCATTGTTATCCAAAAAAAAATAACATAAATATATTGTTTTGTCTTAAAGCTTCCCAAGAAAAATGGTTACTTTTGATAAAGTGGGAGTGGGTCAAATAATAAAAGTTTCAAAAATGGTCTAAATGGACTGCAGCTCTAAGGAAGGTTCAGAAGTAGAGATAAAGGCAAAATGAAAAGAGTTTAAGGGCGCGTTTAGTAATAGAAAAAATTTCCTAGTTTTCATTTTTCAGTTTTCTGGAGAATGGGGGAGCCATTCTTTCTTTAGAGAACACTTGAAAACGTGTTTAGATGGAGTTTCCTAAAATGGAAAACCTATGGAGAACTCATAAAGAGAGTTTTCCAAAACTTAGTTATAAACTTGGAAAACAGCTTCTCCATTTTTCCAAGAAAACTTTTGAAAAAAACTCAATTTGAACGCGTTTTCCATTTTGAAAAAAGTTCAGTTTATCTGGAAAAATAAAACTTTAAATATAATTTTGCTTAACTAAGAATTGGATTTTAAGTTTGCTGGTTTGAGGTCCGTGTGGGATACTTGTGCTAGAAGTACTATATTGATCATATGTGCATATTTGTGGTTAAAGTCTAGTTAAAGACGTGTGTATCACTATGTCATGACTTTTGACTTATCATAATATTCTTTTGAGAAATTTCTCGGATTTTTTCGTTAGTCTCCTCTTGGTTATCGGCTATCAAAGACATCGCTCTAGCACGTTGAAGAAGTGTAAATGTGAAAGCAAGTTTATTATTTAGCTTGATGTGAACATTAGTTTTAATCTATTGTTTTAAGTTGTTTAAAAGCTATAACCTTGTACAATCACTACAAGAAAAAGTGCTCTTAGTGACGAACAATTTTTTGACGACCTATATTCTCGTCACTAATTGAACCATTTTGTGACAAATAAATAGTCGTCAAGAATGTTTTGTCACAAAGCACAAATAACAATTAACCGGTATCATTTTTTATAAAAGTCAAATACAAATACTAAAAATTCATTNAAAAAAAAAAAAAGAAAAAAAAACAAAAAAAAAAAAGAAAAAAAAAATATAAGAAAGAAAAAAAAAAAAAAAAAAAAAAAAAAAAAAAAAAAAAAAACAAAAAAAAAAAAATAAAGTAAAATAAAAAAAAAAAAAAGAAAAAAAAAAAAAAAAAAAAAAAAAAAAAAAAAAAAAAAAGGAGGCAAAAAAAAAAAAAAAAAAAAATGGACTTATGTTTCTCCATTTAATCTTAGGTTAATCCCCACTTGCAATTGAATTTTCCTCTTTAAATTTATATTAATACATCTTCATATCAGTCGAACAAATGCAATAGCTTAAAAAAAGTATACAAGAATTGCCTTCTACAACTCATCATGTTTGTAATCATGTTAATTCAAGCAACAAAACTATCAATAAAAGAAAATATGCATGAAAATCTAAAACGACGAAAAGAACACATAAAACTGCTAGGCCCAAGATAGTTAAAGCCAATTGAGGAAGAGAAGACGTGTGCAGGCTCTCGTCGTTGCCATCATCATCGTCGTCGTCATAGGGTACACCAATCTTACTACCGCCACCATATCCTCCACGACTTCCTCCAAGGTTATCAATGAATATAATATAATTGGCGCCTGAACTAGACTCGTTAATACTCACTAGATTGGATAACAAATCAACTTCAGATTCAGATTCAAGATTACGCTTACGATCCAAGGACGCATCAAGATTGTTAACTAGGTTAAACAATATGAAAATCAACATCAACTTGTTCATCTTCATCATCTTTTTTGAGATACCACGCTTTATAAAGAAAACGAAAAACAAAAGAAAATTGATCGGTTGAGGTTACGGAGTATGAACAATAAGATTAATTAATATTCGAGGTGGCAATGTGCTTATACAGGAAATCGGCTCCGTATCACTAATAAGGAATGCTTTAAGACGGTGTTTAGTTTCTTTATTCGCATGTGTTTATCTAGTATATGGAAACTTATTATTGTGGCACGTACACATGATGAAAAGAAAGAACCAGTTCAAACAACCTTTAGTTGTGAGATTGATATTGTATAAAACACAACCAAGTAATAGTAGCATGCAGTTCATTGCCACAACGCTTCTTTATATTAATTAAAAAAATGTAATCAACATTACGAATCCCTTACAAAACATAAAAATCATAAATCTAAGGGTGTGTTTGTTTTTACTAAAAAAGGTCTGATTGCCTCTTACCTCTGACCAGTCAGACGCGGTCAGAGGTTTTCCTTGTTTGTTTTTTCAATACTAGTCAGACACGGTCAGACACGGTCAGACCATACAAGTCAGATGCCTTGAACATGTCTGATTGCCTCTTACCTCTAACCCTAATAACTCCACTTCTTCTCCACCTCCAGCCTCCGCCTTCTTCTCCACCTGTAGCCGCCGCCGGCCACCTCCAGCCTCGGCCGGCCACCACCACTTCTTCTCCACCACTTCTTCTCCACCTCTAAGGTATGCTTCTTTTTCTTTTTTCTTTCTTTTTTCTCTTTACCTTTACTTGTTTTGATAATTTTGATATGGGTTGCTTTGTTTTGATATATCTGATATGGGTTGCTTTGTAATTTTGATATGGGTTGCTTTGTTTTGATATTCTGATATGGGTCGCTTTAAGGTTCTTTGTTTTGATATTATGATACATGTTGTTTTGTTATTGATGCTTTTTAGGGATAGTTTATGGAAAAGCTTATAAGCTCAACATTTTCGGCTTATGACCTTGTGAAGCTGAACTTATGAAGCCCATAAGCTCATCTTCATAAGCCGACAAAAGTGGGGCTTATGAGTTTTTCTAAACCCAAATAAGTCATAAACCCGAAAAATAAGCCATTTCCAAACACCCCATTAGTCAAAGGTATAGATATTGTGGTTTTGATACAGCGCAAACGCCTTGTATTGTGTCAAAACACAGTGGACCATGGATGATTACAATGTCGGATTGTTTAGAATGCTTATTTGCTTATCTATGAACCTGCTGATGATCGAGCTACTAAATAAAATATGTTCTTTTGCAGTGCCTTCTTCACGTTGCTGATCCGTGTATTGCTGCTCAACTGTTTCATCTCTACTTGGCGCTTCATCAGGTTAGATTTTCCTATTTCGTTTATCGATAGTGCATTGTTTTTGCTGTTTTACTATATGGGTATGTCTAATTGTTTTGCAAGATGCAATCTTTGGTGTTTTTATAATATGAGTATGATATGCAATCTTTGGTGTTTGGTTATTTGTTAAAAATTGGCTTGTGATATAGCGAATTTTCTGTTTTGAGTACTTGAATACACTTTTTTGTACTTATTAGTTCATATTTGGTAAAGGTCATATTTGGTCAAGGTTTAGGAACGGATCAGAACAGGTTTAGGAACGGGTCAGAAAAGGTTTAGGAACGGGTCAGAACAGGTTAGATAAATTAGTTGCAAGTCTTGATCTTGATACACCGGTGTCGGACTCAATACAGAACCATAAAATTTATTTAAGAACTTTAGATAAAAAAAATATATAGGATAAATCACCATATATGGGATGTTTGGATGCCACTCTTGCAAACATAATCAGATTTCTCAAAAGGACTTATTACTTGCATTTATCTTATAAAAAAGATCATGAGAAGACCTGCAAAACCAACTATATCTGTCAAAACCTTTTCTTCATAACTGCATAAAATTGCAAAAGCTTGCAAAGAGAAGGATTACCAGCCCATAACCAGTAGCTTCAGTACGCAAGCTGGAACCCGACCAGTTGAGTCTTGAGCCCATAACCAGTAGCATTGTGGGTCAATCTAAATAGTTTGGAATTTCATGTTAAATTCCTGATTAAAATTGTGACGTTACCTGATTTGTTTGAGTGATCTTGCAGTATATGAGTTCTAGGAAAAGTGAATGTTTTTATTCATGAAGACCATTACTAGATTGCTACAGTCTCCACGTTTCTCTCCCAAATACTCAAGAACAAGAACTTTTATATTTTTACTCCCCTTTCATTCTTTCTTTCCAATATAAAAGTCGAAGACAATAACGTACATAATTTCTTTTTTGTTTTTATTTTGGACAAAGAGTACTGCTCGTTGACCAACCCAACCCGACATGTTTCAGTCAGTAAGAAGTAATTACTAGTTTTGATCCGTTACCCGACCAACCTGCCCCTTTTCCACCGCCACTTTAGTTCTAACCACGTGACTCAAGGTTACATGCAACTCAAGATGATGCCTCATCAAATGAAATTTCAATTCTGGTATTAACAAACTTTATAAGTTAAACCATAAAAAGAATGGAAAGATTGGTACTTTATAGTTGCATACTTATATCACTTATAATGTGTCAAACAGGTCAAATAAAAATTTGGCTAATTAGGAAACGGGTCAAACAGGTTGAACATTGTAGAAAGATTGGTACTTTATAGTTGCATACTTATATCACTTATAATGTATTTATAATCAGGTAGGGTGTATTTTGACACCGGTCCTCGTGTAGGAAGCTTCTCTATATTTGTATTTAAATCTTCAACATATTCATTTAAATCTTCTCTATATTCTTAGTAACTTCTTGATTGTAGACATTTTAGATTGTTTGCTTTTGCTTTTAAATTACTATTGGGCTATTATAATATGCTGCTTATATGATACCAATCTTTGCTAAATACTCAGTATCAAACTCAAAAGATAAATGATCTGCTCTTGCACCTTATTTTCAGATTCCACTATTTATGCGTATTGTTTGCTAGCTTGATCAAGGTGATTTTTTGCGCCTCTTTATGTGTATTTATATGTATGCATTGTTTTTTTTATAGGAATGGGTGACACAATTACGCTAAATTTTACTCCCGAACAATACAAGTTTTTTTTGGACTCATGTATCGAGGAAGTGAATAGGGTAGATGTTAAGGGTAAAAGCCTACATGTTGAGTCATGGGCGATAGTTGGAAAAAAAATGAAGGAAAAATTTGGCCTAATGACCACGCAAAAACAATTAAAAAACAAGTTTGATTACTACAGAGGAAAACATCACGCTCATGCTTATTTAAGAGGAAAAACAGGAAATCTTTTCAATGCCGATACAAATACATTCAACCTAACGGACGAAGAGTGGAGAGATTTAAACAAGGTGGGTTCATGAATACTTTGAACGTAATTTTTACATACATATAATATAGTAATGGCAACATTAATAATCTATACTTTCTTTGTGAATTTTGTTTAGAAATATCCGAAAGCGAGTAGTTTGAAAACTAGTCCATTGCAACATTATGATCTATGTGATTACTTATTTACAAAGTGTGGCGCATCCGGTTCTATTCGTCGACCCGTTGCTGAACGAAGACCCGTTGTCAAAGTAGTTGAAGTTGAGGATGGTTCTGTTCGTCGACCCGTTGTTGAAGGAAGGTCTTCTTCTCAAAATTCCGGTG
>LBNU01029541.1:89395-105837 GCA_014162995.1 Artemisia annua
TTGTTGTTGTTTAGTCAGTTTAACTCTTAATTTAGTAGTCTTGTTTGTTAAAATTCATAGTTGTTTGATTTTCATTTTTCACTGTGAAAATAGTGAAATTCGGATTTTCATGTTCTTGGTGTTCTAGGTTTGATTTTTATGCTCAAAGTTGTTTATCTTAGTTTGACTGATGTGTGAAATCAGTCTATAGTTAAAGAGTGTTGATTTGTTTTGAAAATTCCATTTTGAAAATCTTGCAGTGTGTTTGGAATTGCTGTCATATTTGTGTTCTTGTGGTCTTGTGTTGTTATTTGTAGTTTATGCATGTTTCTTTAGTGTTACTCAGTTCATATAAGTCATTTAACTTAAGGTTATTTCATCAAAAAGTCTAAATCACTTTTGAATCCAATTTCTTGATTCTGTGTCAAGTGATATGTGCTAAATCCTTGATTTTGTGTTACAAAGTTATTATGTTTGTTTGATTTAGTCTTATTATAGCTTATTACATCTTATTCAGTGCTTAAATCAAGATCAAACTTCATAAAAGTCAAAGTTCTAAGTTTTCATAAAAGTCAAAATTGCATGCCTGCAGTTTTTGAATAAAAAGTAGAATTTTGTCTAGGCTTTGTTATTCAGTTTCATGCTTAGTGCTTTTGGATAATTAAACTTTAGTTGCTTGAGTTTCTATGTGATTTTTGTTAAATTTTTATTTGCTTATTTAACTGCTTATTTAGCTCTCTCTTTTGAGCACTTTTTCAAAAAGGTGCCCTGCACCACAGTTAAACACCAAGGTTCATAAGCTCTTGTAGAACTTATTAGTGGGACCCATTGTGTGTTTCTTGGCTTTTTGGGAAGCCAAGCAAGCCATCTTGCTTATTCAGTGCTTATTTCCCATTTTGCAACTTATTTGGTAGGGCTGCATAAGCCATCTTTATTTGTCTTTTCTGTTTATTGTTTTAAGTACTCAGTCAAACACCAATTTTCATAAGCTTGTCATAAGCTCATTAGTGGACCTTAGGGTTTGCTTATTGGCTTATTTTGAAGCTTACCAGGTGAACTTGAAGCCTCAAGTTTCATTTTGGACCATAGAGCTTATTTGTGGGCCCCACAAGGTCTGCAAAGTGCATCTTTGGACTGTTTGGTACACAGTTTCATATAGATTTGCTTATATAGCTTATTTGTGCTTTTTGGCTTATCCAGTGTACTTTTCTTGTATCTTTGGTTTATTTCATGTTCACATAAGTTGTTTGTAGCTATTTCAATCATTTGTGATCACTGTGTAGCTTATTCCTAGCTTTTGCATTGCTAGTTTGACCAAAGTCAAACTGTTAAGCATATAAGCTTGCATTGTGCTTATTTTTAAGCTCTGTAAAAAGTGTTTTCATAAAAGTTGTCCATTTTCAGTGTACAAACAAGTTCCAAAAATAAAAATCCAAAAATAATCACTTTTTAATAAAAGTGATAGTTTCTATTTAATATTTTTAATTTTCATTTTCTCTTTTTATATTTAGCTTAATAATATTCTGTTTTTATAATTTTTAAAATTAGTTTGTCACCTTAAGTATTTGTAGTAATTTTCTTAGAATTTTATTTTTCTGTTTAGTATTTATTAGATTTAATATTAGTTAATTTAGTAATTAATCAAAACTGTTAAATTAAATAATTCTGTGTAAATTTGTTAAACAGTAGCATCTTTTTATATTTTTCCTAGGTCCTAAATAATATTTAGTATTTTTAGTAATTTTTCTAGAATTTTTACTATTCATCTTATAATTATTAGATTTAATTTTAATTAAAACAGTTTAATTAGAAAAACCAAAAAGAAATTAGCATAGTTGTTAATATTTAATATAATTTTCATTTTTATAATTTTTCTAGCTTTTTCACATTATTTAGAATCTGTAAAAATTAATTTTATAATTTTCCTTTTTCATTTTCTCATTTTTCTCTTTTAAATAGTTTAATTAGGTTTTAAATATTAATTAAGTTTTTAATTTATAAAAAACCCACAAAAAGACAAAAAATATCTCTTTTTAATTTTTATAAATATTTTAAGTCATTTTAGGTTTTTAGAAAATAATTTTGTAATTTTCTAAGTTAAATTTGTAATAGAAATCTTTTAGAATTAGTTTAAATAGATTTTAATTAAATTAAAATAATTTATATTAAATAATTAATATTAAATAAATATAATATTAATAAAATATTTTCTTTTTAAATTTTAATTTTCTTTAAATTATAAGTTTCAAAATTTTCATTTCACACCCTTTAAGTTTGGAACTTGTCATTTTTAGCCCCTGTAGTTTAGAAGTTGTCACTTTTAGTCCCTGTACTTTACTTAATTGCATTTTGTGTTATATATTATCTGTTATTGTGCATTTTCATTTTCAATTTCAAGCAATCATTAGTGTAAAATAAATCCAAATCTTTATCTGGTTACTATTCATAATCACTCATTCCCTAAACGTTCTCCAAATACAATTTCAACCTCGTTGGGACTTTAACGACCCGGGGAAAAACTATACTCTCCAGGATTTCATTGCATCTTGTCTCAAGCTTTCAGGATTTATTTGTTACGGTTAGCCATTCACAAGTGGCTAGCTTGTGTGACAATTCCTGTTGGTTCTGAGACGAGTCAGTGACGTACATGATAATGAAAATGTACATGATGATAATAACGGTGATGTTGAAGTTGTTCAACCAATTGGGAGTAATGCGGATCAACAATACATGATAAACTTACGAGATCAAATCGCGGCACAAATTATGCAAAGCTAGGTTTTAATTATTTGGTATTGGTTAAGTAACTTAATTGTTGTTTCATTGCGTTAAGCTTATGTTTTATTTTAAGACGATTTATGTAATAGTTTTTATTATGTTAAATTTTGGATATGTATTAAGATAATTTATATAATGATTTATAATTGTGTTACATTTATGTTAAAAATGTTTTGTTTCAAGTTTACACTCTCTACTTATTAATCGTATCGCAATAGTTTAAAATATACTTAAAAAAGGGAAAATGAAAACCATTCAGACATTTATAAAAAAAACAAACAACAAATTTTCAATCAGATTCAGACATTATAGCCACATCTTACTAGTAAGATGTGGTAGTCAGATTCAGATGTGAAACATCTTAATGAAACAAACACACTCTTAATCTTGTGACATGAACAAGAAAAATGGAATATCGACAATCATAATATTCGTGAAGGTGACGATAAGATTTGATAATGATGCCACATCAAAGTGAAAAGAACGAATTCGAATAGCCCGATTAAACTTTCATATATCCTTACACATGTCTGGTCGTTGTAGGTTCGGATAGATTAGAATCATGCATACCCAAAAGTTAGATTCCCTTTTTTCCAGATTGATACAGCCGTTAAACTCATTCCTCGACCAACCCATTTTCAACCTCTTGTTGGGGATGCTCTCATATTGCGAACGGTGAATTGCTTGCTAAAAAGTAAAAACTTTGACTGTACCATGATGCCGATGATGCTATAAATATGACTGCACCATGATGCTATCTATTTTAATTTAAGGATAGAAAATAAAGATAGTCAGTCAATGTCCAAACTCAAAACGATCGACCTTACATTGGTAAAATGCATTACTCAATGTTGATGCACATATAGTCAAAACTCAAAACGACGTACCCCTATTCCTACGGCAATTAAATTAGTAACAGGATGATTTCTTTCAAACTCTTATTCATACATTAGTCAACCATGCATGTTGAAATTTGAATGAGAAGATGGTAGGGTAATTGATAAAGTATTACTGATGATAACAACTCTTCATTCTTCATTATCAAGACCTGTTCCTCGTCCACGATTATATATACATGGCTGATTTTTATGTTGCACGGCAAGTTATATTAATTTCTTGGGGTGATTTACTATATATTAACTTTAGCAATTTAACAAGAGTTTGATTTGATGTGGTGGTGCAAACTACGGTTTGGATTCCTTGGAGGTTTAAGAACCGGGTTTGCTTTGACTTGAAGCCTCTAAGAAAAATCATGCTCGTCTATAAAGGTTGTTTTCCATCATTTATTGATTGTTACAGTAATTGGCATAGAAGTTTTGAACCAAATTGGTTAGGTTGGATTTGTGATTCGAAATATTGTTGTAAGACGTTGTGATTTGTTCTCTAGTTTTTTTTATAGTTTCTTATTAATTAAACGCCACTAAGAAAATAGAATTAGAAGCCTAGCAAGTGGCAATGCGACAAATTACATAACTGGGGGGAACAACGATCCAAGGACTGCTAAACCTCGATACAACTGAACAAGCCATTCTTATGTCGATTTGGATCCAAACGAGAAATGTTTGTTAATACAAATAATCGCATAAAAGCGTTATTTCTAGATAACGATTTCTCTACGTTTTGTTAATGACAAATAAAAAGCGCATGACCTAAAGTTTCGGTAAACATGTCTTAAACATAATTATCCTTTGCCACAAATCACTTGATATATGAATATGAATTTCTAAAACTGTCTTAATGATTTTATCATGCATCATGCATCATGCATCATGCATCAAAACACTTGCATCATTTTATAAACATTCATATCAATTTTATTTAACCTCATTCTAAACAAAATGTTTCTAAATACAAATTAATAACTAGCAAGAATCTTTCAATTTAGGAATTGATTTAAATCTCATCTTTCATTGAAATATGTATTAACCATTCTTGCATTAATCCAAAAACAAAAAAAGAATGCATCAATTTTGTTTTTGCATAAAAACACTCATTAAACATTTTTAGCATTTGAGCGTTTAACACTTTAGGAAAGCATCAAATATGCTTTTCTACAACTCCTCCCTAGCATTCTAGAATGGTAACAATGCAAACCAAAGTTGAAAGACATTTCAAAACAGATTTATTTTTGTGGACCGTAGATCAATGAATCCTGCACACTCACAAATCCCGTAAGGATCCGTGGTAGACTGATAGAAGTTCCTTCTCGCCTATTTAAATAAGCTATTTTGCTACCTTTCAACTCACCATTTGCAAGCAGATCTCAAGAATTACTAAAAACTTTCATTCATAATAATATTTGATCATTATCTTGTTTCAATTTATTCAAAGTGATCCACTCTTAGCAAAGGAAGAACACAATAAAAGCAAGTCTTTTGTGTTGTTGTAGTTTGTATTTGCAACCTTGTTGTGTTACAATATTCAACTATTATAGTTCAAAATCATATTCGCTATTATACACCAAACTAGAGTGAGATATGTTAGTGTTTTAGGCCTCAAAACACCTAGAGAAAACGGTTGGTTCTATCTAGTTAGGACTC
This sequence comes from Artemisia annua, assembly GCA_014162995.1. Classification (NCBI taxonomy): domain Eukaryota; kingdom Viridiplantae; phylum Streptophyta; class Magnoliopsida; order Asterales; family Asteraceae; genus Artemisia; species Artemisia annua. The sequence goes on from LBNU01029541.1 coordinate 94,693, forward strand.
AATATCTATCATTGTATCAGTAAAATTGTATGCGATATTGTACGGTTTTCTCCGCTAAGAAGGGAGTTTGTTGAATTAGTGAAGTAACTCTCAAGTAGGAAATTCTGGGAGTGGAGTAGGGCAAAGAGAAGTTTCGTAACCGAACCACTATAAATCTCCGTGTTTGGTTTGATCTCTCATTTATTTATTGTCTTGCATTTATTTATACATATATATTGCTATTCTTTGTTCATAATTATTTTCAAAACTTAATTTTACAGAGCAAAACGATTCAACCCATTCTAGTTTTTCACAAGTTTTATTGTCATTGAGAATGAGCTAGCTCCTTCCTCTATCTTTTGGGTTGTTAAAAAACTTGATCCAATTTAAGAAGCATTTCCTATGTCAATTTGGGCAGTAAGATTCATTTCATTGCCACTTAAAATTTTGCAAATGTTTATTAACTAGGTTAAATTGTTAGATATTGGTTGATTTCCGTAAGCTAAAGCTAGATTTGATCTGAATTTGAATACAAAGCATGTAATTTATTGATGATTTGTATATGTTAAGTGGATTTATGCGTATTAAATTGGTATTAATATTTGTGTTAGACTAGTATTTGTATTTGTATTTGGGCTTTGCTAAACAATGCCCACTGGGCAATGTTTAAGACACAATTAATATAAATAAAAGGAAACTTGGACTTTATTAAATAAAAATGATATATATTTAAGTTAATTTTTATGTTCATTTATTGTGCATTAAATGCATAACTACTTTAAATATAGAAAAAACAGATTATTTATTGTGCCTTAAGCAATGCCCAGTGAGCATTGTTTAGCAAAACCCTTGTATTTGTATTGGTTTAGGCTCCAACCCAAGTGTTAAGCTATTCATTAGTATAAATATTGGGTCATGCAAACATTATTATCAATCAATATATCACGTCTTACATGGTATACGAGCTTTAGATAAGACCCACCAATAAAAATTTGCTATCTTCTAGTCAACGGCTACTCACCAGTGATCCGGAGGGATCTCGGTTATTTTCGCTTTATTTATTTATTATTTTTTTATTTATTTATTTTTGTTTAATTAATATTTTATTCTTTTAGCCATGAAAAATGGGTTCGTTTATTCATTCATTTAGATTACACGTTCTTTGTGGATGTTCTAAAAAAGTGGTTTTTTTCTCTCTTTAGTTAGGATTTAGGTTTAGTTATGAAGAAGAAGAAAAAAAAAAGTTTTTGTTTGGTTTGGCTGGATCGAAGTACAATTTGTTTTTTTTGTTTGAAGATTTGTTTGTATTGAAGAATCGATTTTGTGCTTGGGTTTGTGTTTGTCGATTCTTTTTTGGATTTGATCGTTCGTAAATTCTTAAGATTGTTTAAATTACTATTTAGGAACCTATTATATGCTAAGTTTTAACTGGATGGTAGAATTATGGGTTGGTGGGAATATTAACTCCATTAGGTGCATAACAATCTAGCATATTTGTTTGTTCGCTTTTGGTTTAGTAACCAATAAATTTGATTTCGTTCAACAAAATTAATTTGAGATTTTTGGGATGTTTGAAGACGGTACTTTGGTTTTGTGGTATTGATAGTATTTGTTTGGAATTCGATTTCAGAGTCGATTTTCAAACCCTTTTCTCCACTAAGTTAATTAAAGCTCGATTATCTCTACGTTTTTTTTTGTTTGCAACATCAGTCGATCAAAGCTCGACTACTTTTTTCCTAAACTTCGACAACTATAAGTCAAAGTCTTCGTCACCCTTCATCTTAACGTCTTACCACACATTCGTTCATCATGACGAATGATACTCCCCCCTCCTACATTATCACACACCGATAAACTTTATATCGTTAACTCTATTACCAACCATTCCTTTTAAAATTGATGTGGACAATCCAATTATGACGCCTGATGTTACTTCTTTAGGGATCATTGTGAAATTTTGATGTCCTAAAGCACATCATTGATGAATCTACAAGTTTTTCTACAAGTACCACCTGCTTTGTTTGCTGAGTTTCGAGACAGTTTGTGCATTCGTTTCCCTACCGCTCCAACTGCGAGGGCTGTTAAGTAGACTTATTTGTATTGGATGTGTATTAGTATTTATGTTAGATTAGTATTTGTATTGGTATTGGTTTGAGCCCCAACCCAAGTGTTAGGTTAGTCATTAGCATAAATATTGGGTCTCATGTAAACACTATTATCATTCAATATATCACGTCTTATAGTATCTACATTTGTTGAATTGAATGCCAAATAACACATGACATATTTAAACTCACACATGCTATTATAGTATCTATTGAACTGCTATTAATTATCTATACTATGTATAAAAAATAAACATTTAATTAAAATTTAAAAACTTAAAAGATGAGTAATGTTTTTAGACTAAAATCATTTTCTTATAAAAGTCAATATAGTTTATTAAATATTTAAATAGCTAACTATAATTTAATAAACTAATTAACTTTTTTCACTCTCACTTACTCCACGCTCATATATACATAAAAGAAATAAACACACAAATCGACATCGTTGCTATGTACGGATAATCGTCTAGCATCAATGTAAAGTTAGCAGCTTGAAGTTCAAAATAGGATTGAGATTCCTCTTGTCACAATTCTCAATTTCAGGTCACTTTCCCAAGTCTTGACATTTTCCTATTCACAGATTTCAATTCATCATTTCACATAAACTAGGTTTACAGTTATTCACTTGACGAAACCGGGCAGGTTAAGTCACATTATCATTCAATATACATTTCATAGACTAGGGTTAGTCTACAATTCATCACGACATCATTTGCATTCTATCTCACTCGTAGAATATATACAATTTCAAGTTACATATATTTATTTATCTTCAAATAAATATTAACATATGATTATAGTTTTTAATCAATACACCAAACAATTCCCACTATGGCACTAATATTTTTATATTATAAAAATTCCCACTAAAATTGTAAAAGTTAATTATTTTATATTTTAAGGTTTTATATTTTTAAACCTTCATATATATTAACTTATAACAATATTTGTATCAACCAAGCACTACCTATCAAAACACCCAATATCTGCAAAATTATATTTTTATAATTTTTACAAGTTCATTTTGACACAATGGTTACATTAAAAATTATTTTTAATTAACCCGGTACCCAAAAACGCTAAACCGCTCAAAACTATACACTAAACGGTACCCCGTAAATATTTTAGTGCACAAAAGATGACTAACCCACCACCTCATATGAGGTGGCCGGTTTGTAGGTGTCCAAGGGACACTTGTTTGTCCCTAATCATACATATATAAACTACATTACACCAAAAATTACACATAGATGCAAGGTGAAACAAAATAGCTCAAGTAAACTTTCAATCTCTCTTGCTCTTGTCTTGTGGCTCGTTCCAAATCCAACACCAAGGGGAGACCAAAAATTTTCAAAGACAATCTCTTTTACAAGAACTAGACATAATCCATTACAAGGTTTTGAAATATAAACCTATGGATTAGTAGGATTTCTATCTTAAAAATTTCTAACCATCCAAGTAAGTCTATCATTTTATTTTTCACAAGTTCTATCAAATTTCTTAGAAGGTTTATGTATTTTTATTGTCTATGTACATGCATGTAAAATCTATACCACTAAACCTATGTTTTGTAACATTTTTATACTTGTGAACCTTTGGAGAAATGATTGAAAAATGATGTTAGGGAACCCATGACACCCTAAGAAGGTGTATGGTAGATTAAGGGATGTTTTGTTATTGTTGGTGATGGATTTGGACAAGAATAAACCATGAAAAACCATTTTAAACACTATATATAAAGCTACTGTCCCTATTTGCAAAATATAGTAAACTCAGTGAGTTTTGGTTAATTTTGGACCCAGGAACTAGAAAATACATTCAAAGACGAAAACATGGCCGCTTGAACCACTAAAAACGGACTTACGACGAAAAAGATATGCCAAAAACAAGATATACTAACTATATATATTTTTCTGAAAAATATGTTGCTGATGTACGAATTTCATTGACCAAAAACGAGCCTTAGACCTTGTTAAAANTCCTCTGGAATAGCAGTGTTCAGGACATACACAACACTCATGCTAGTCAACAAGAAGTGCATCTTCTTTTGTCATCTCCTGAAGTCAACAACTTCAAACTTTTCCAGTTTGGAAAAGTTAGCAGCCATTTGCCGCATAGCAGCAGCCATTGATTATCACAAAATAGTTTACTTTGATTGTTGGTGATTATGAGCCCAGAACAGGGTAAGATAATCAAAAGCCTAGCTACGTACCAAATTAATGGTTACCGGATATCACTTGGAATCGTGTTATCACTTTCCAAAGTAAACTATTCGACCCTAATGCCTGGGTATCACGAATATCTACTTGGGATAAGACCAAATGTTTGTTATTGAATTTGGCACAATTCAACAACCCTTGCGTATTATAGTGTTTATGTTTTCTGTATGTGTTTCATGCTCAACATAATTCCTCTTAAATAGGAAAGTACTCATAGCTAGTCAAATGGAATTATTAGAATTAATCGGCCCATTAATCTCCACATAATTACCCCATTATAGCCAAAGATAGTGGTTACATGACCAATTAAACGTGGTCATAAGAGCAGATATAATTGTCATTTGAATAGGTCAAACAGTTACATTATCTGCTAGCAGCAGAGTCATCAGCAGAATCAGCTAGCAGCATGATCAGCTGGCAGCAGAATCCTAGCAGCAGATTCACAACACTAGCAGCAGAATCAGATTCATGCATCAGCAGAATCAGATTCATGCATCAGCAGAATCAGATTCACACTAGCACAACCACTATTGAGTCAGGGTAATCAGGGACTTGATGGGTGTACACTCCGTACCTCCAAACCCATTTCCAAGTATGATTTGATCCCTCAAGTGCACTAAATTTTCCAACAATCCTCCCCAAATTTAGTTCACTTCCTTAGCATGAAAATCAAACATTAGACAAAACATATGCATAAACGAAAATATCCTGAGGACTGAATTTCCATCTTAGTACATTATTGATTGGCTCAGAAACGGTCAACAAAAGTCAACCAAGGAATCGGTCAACTAAAGTCAACAATCTAAGAGCTCAATACACCAAGGAGAGTATAGGAATTCCCCGGGTCGTTTAATTCCCAGCGAGGCGTGAATTGTGTCTAGACGTTCTGTGATCGAGTGATTATGAAAAGGTAACCAATAAAAGGGATTGGTTTGATTATACTAATGGAATTAAAAGGAAATAGCTTTAAACAAGCTAGGAAAACAAGAACGGGAAATCAAATAACCTAGAAACGTATAAAACCTAAAAACGCGAAAGTTAAATAAAATAAAACGTAAACGTGCAAAATAAAAAGTGAATTTCGTCCAATACAACTCCCACGGATGTGAAAATTATATTTTTGGAATCCTAAAAGTGAAAGAAAATTATTGGAAAAAGAAAATAAAATATTACACTATTTAATTAATTATTATTAATTAAAAACTAAATTTAACTATTTAATAATATACTAAATAATAAGAAATTGAAAATAAAGCCTAGATAAATAAAATAAAAACTTAGAAAAGTCTAAAATATTATAAAAGAAATTATGAAACTGAAAATATATTTATTATACTATTATTTACTATTATTTAATTACTAAAAACTGTTTTTGATTTTTTATAAATACTAAATAAGCAAAAATAAATCTGGAAATTTTATGGGAAATCTAAAATATTATTATAATCCTAGGAAAAATAAAATTAACTGAAAACTAAACCTTAATAAGCAGTTTGGGCAAATAAGCAGTTTGAATAAGCACTTCAAATAAGCAAATAAGCACTAGAATGCACCAAAAGCTCAGGGATAGTGTAATAGACCTAAAAAAACTTACTTCAACTCACAAAACAAAAATAAGATCAGGCCGTGAGCATGTTTTTAATCTTTTTGAGATTCATGAAAAATAGCCTAACTAGGTACTTTTGAGCTTATGCACAAGCTAGGAATCAATAAGCTAAGGTCTAAAATTTATGCAAGCATAAAGATTAGCTAGCAAATAACATATAAACCAAATCTCAGACCAAAAGAAGCTTGTATGAGCTTAAAAATGAGCTTATGCAAAGCTTAAACTTCTCACAGTTGGGAGTTTATGGCTAAAATAAGTTTTTTTAAAAAGCTATAAGCTAATTAAATGATCACACAAGCCAAGTCCAAAACAAACACAGGATAACACATTACTTAACAAGCTAATATCAATGACTAATCAACAAGAACAACATCAACGGGAATAATAACAAGAACAACACACAAGAGTAACAGCAAGCAGCAGCCCAAACAAGCTTTTAATAAGCTTGAATAAGCTAGGACAAGCAACAACAACAACAATGATCACAACAACTATAGCTAGAAACAACAATAGCAACAATAAACAACAACAGATTCAAAGAAAACCAGGAATCAAACAAGCTCAGTTGGATGAACAAGAATACGATCAGCAGCAGCAGTGGTTTATGGGGTAATTGGGAGGCTAATTAAGCTGGGCAAACAAGCTCTACAAGCCAAACAAAGCATGGATATAACAATACAACCTAGAATGCTCCACAAAGCACTAAAAATCGGGTCCTAAACTCAAGAAATGAACAAGTTGAGGCCTAATGAAAACGGGGTCAAACTGTGGTACAGGGGAAACTTACTAAAAAGTGCTAAAAGAAAGGCAGTAAATAAGCAGTTTACAAGGTTAACTAAAAATTACAAAAAATACTATCACAAGACAAGCAACCAAATATTAATCACCTAAAAGCACTAGTCTAACAAGCTAATATTAAAACCTACACGAAATTCCCAAGTTTATTCAAAAATTACTAAAGCTGAAATTTTGACTTTTGAAAGAACTTGCAAATTTTGACTTAAGTGAACTTTGGATCAATCCCAATGGCTGAAAATGATGTTACAAGGCACAAAGAGGATAAATTAAGCTAGGTTAAGCACTTATGCACCAAAATGGATGATATTGCAAATCCACAACCCTGTCAGTTAAGCTGCAATTCAATCAAAGGTTCATTTTGACCTTTGATCAAAGAAGGTCTGGCTTTATGATTTGACTGAGCTATTAGGTCCTTTTGTGTAATACATCAAACAAGAACAATTGCACAAACCACCTATAACACATTCAACACAGTAAATCCAAACATTCCCTTAAACAAACTGAATTTTGATTTTCAAGACAAATCACTGCATTTGACCATGAAATTTATCCACAACCATGTAACATGACATAATAAGCTTAACTAAGCATATAAATAGCAACTACAACAATAACAACTAAAAATCCATTAAATAGATAAAATGGCAGTGAATTGAGTACAATGCATAATTGAGAAACCAAATGAACAAGCATGAGATTGAAAGCTAAAATAAGACTAACAAACACCAAATAAACCAGAGGAGCATTAATCAAGCAGTAACAAACATGAGCATAGAAAAAGGCTTAAAATGAAATATGGCTTACAAGAGGATTAAGGCTGAGAACCAAGAACAAATGAGTACACAACTGTCCTAATTCCTCCCTTGAGGATCTAATACCATGAATATCCCAAGACCTTTCTTGCTCACTGCTCCTTCTTTCTTGAACACTGTCTTTTTATTTATTTCCTATTTTTTTTTGAGTATTTTTCTTGTTTTTAGCAATAATGAGTTAGGACTAGTTTTAAAGCTTAGGAGAGTTATAAAAACTTCTAAGTAACTTAATTAAGCTCAGAGGATCATAGAAACAACAATTTAACAAGATTTAAGTTAAGTTATCAATTTAACTCAAAAAATTGCCAAATCTGAATTCGTGAACAATGCTTGAAATTTAACTTGAAATAAAGGTTTTGATACATTAAAGGAACTGAATACAAGTGATTTAAATTGAAAAATACAACTGAATTGAAAATTATACTACAAACGTTTATCTAATTTACTCTACTCCTATTACTACACTACATAACTCCTCTATCCTCCTTTTTTTCTTCACTTTATAGACTCCTGGAAGCATACTCTCTCTTTCCCACTTTGTTTTGAGCCATTGGATGGCTTGGAGTAATCTTGGCCGTTGAATTGGATTTTGGCGGGAAGAAAAAGATATGGCAATTGGCAGTTAACTTGAAGGGGTTATAGATTATTAAATGGATTTTGGACTTATTGGGGGTTAGGAGAAACATGGAATGGGATGTGTGAGCTGGAGTGATGGGGGTGGAAGAAAGGTTCCTGGTTTCAGGGGATATTGTTGGGAGGGAAGGTGAAGGTCAAAAGGGGGGGTTTGACCGTGGGGGTAATTATAAACGGGGTGTGTTTGTTTTTGCTATGGGCCGGGTTAAGGGTAATGGGCTAGGGGGTTAAGGGTTTTAGTTATAACAAGCCAAGCAGCAGCCCAACAAGCTTTTAATAAGGCTTGAATAAGCTAGGACAAGCAACAAACAACAACAATGATCACAACAACTTATAGCATAAACAACAATAGGCCAAACATAAACAAACAACAGATTCAAAGAAAACCAGAATCAAACAAGCTCAGTTGGATGAACAAGAAATACGATCAGCAGCACATGGTTTATGGGGAATTTGGGAGCTAATTAAAGCTGGCAAACAAGCCTCACAAGCCAAAACAAAGGCATGGATATAACAATACAACCTAGAATGCTCCACAAAGCACTAAAAATCGGGTCCTAAACTCAGAAATGAACAAGGTTGAGGCCTAATGAAAACGGGTCAAACTGTTGGTACAGGGAAATGATCATTATAAAAAGTTCTAAGAAGAAAAGCAATTAAATAAGCAGTTTACAAGGTTAACAAAATTACAAAAAATACTTCAACAAGACAAGCAACAAATATTAATCACCTAAAAGCACTATCTTAACAAGCTAATATTAAAACCTAACACGAACCCATCCCAAGTTTATTCAAAAATTACTAAAGCTGAAATTTTGACTTTTGGAAAAGAACTTGCAAATTTTGACTTAAGTGAACTTTGGATCAATCCTCTAATGGCTATGAATAATGATGATTCTACAAGCATACATAAGGATAAATATAGAAGCTAGTTAAGCACTTTATTGCACTCAAAATGTGTATGATTATTGCAGAATCCACAACCCTGTCAGTTAAGCCATAGCGATATTCAGATTACAAAAGGGTTCATTTATGACCTTTTGTATCAAAGAAGAGTTGTGTATAAATCATGGTAATAGTGATGTGACTGAGCTATTAGGTCCTGTTGTTATGTTAAACATCAAACAAAGCAGTACAATTGCACAAACCACCTATAAAACAATTAACACAAGTAAATCCAAACATTCCTTAAACAAACTGAATTTTGATTTTCAAGACAAATCACTGCAATTGACCATGAAATTTATCCAAACCATGTAACAATGACTATAATAAGCCTTAACTAAGCATATAAATAGCAACTACAACAATAACAACTAAAAATCCATTAAATAGATAAAAATGGCAGTGAATTGAGTACAATGCATAATTGAGAAACCAACATGAACAACATGGAGATTGAAAGCTAAAATAAGACTAACAACACCAAATAAACCAGAGGAGCATTAATCAAGCAGTAACAAACATGAGCATAGAAAAAAGGCTTAAAATGAAATATGGCTTACAAGAGGATTAAGGCTGAGAACCAGGAACAAATGAGTACACAACTGTCCTAATTCCTCCCTTGAGGATCTAATACCATGAATATCCCAAGACATTTCTTGCTCACTGCTCCTTCTTCTTGAACACTGTCCTTTTTATTTATTTCCTATTTTTTTTTGGAGTATTTTTCTTGTTTTTAGCAATAATGAGTTAGGACTATTTTAAAGCTTAGGAGAGTTATAAAAACTTCTAAGTAACTTAATTAAGCTCAGAGGATCATAGAAACAACAATTTAACAAGATTTAAGTTAAGTTATCAATTTAACTCAAAAAAAAATGCCAAATCTGAATTCGTGAACAATGCTTGAAATTTAACTTGAAATAAAGGTTTTGATACATTTAAAGGAACTGAATACAAGTGATTTAAATGAAAATACCAACTGAATTGAAAAATTATACTACAAACGTTTATCTAATTTACTCTACTCCTACTACTACACTACTACATAATCCTCTATCCTCCTTTTTTCTTCACTTTATAGACTCCTGGAAGCATACTCTCTCTTTCCCACTTCTTTCTTTGGCCGTTGGATAGTGAATTCATTTTTGGCCGTAAGATGGATTTTTGGCGGGAAAAAGAGTACAAGCAATTGGCTGTTTACTTGGAGCATTTAAGGACATTTATTGATTTTTGGATGTTGTGGAGATTGTGGGAACAAAGAATGGGTTTAGCAGTTGGTTTGGTGAGGTTGAGTGTGGGTGAGATTTGCAGATGGCTATGATGGGGGGAAGGAGGTTGGTCAAACGCAGGGGTTTGACTGGGGGTTTTAATAAACGGGGTATATAAGTTTTCGTTATGGGCCGGGTTAGGGGTAATGGGCTAGGGGGTTTAAGGGTTTTAGTTATTGGGTTTGTTTGTTTGGTTTATTTATAACACATGGCCCATTTGTTTGTTGTAAGTATAACCATAGGGACCAAAGATGTAATTGCTGCAAAGTGGAGGGGCTGGTCTTGCCAACTGTTAAAACTCACCCAAGGGACAAACTTGCCAAATGTTAATATTACAAGACCAAAATCATTATTTTCCAAAATTTGAAAACCCCCAAGGACCATTTCTGCCAAAAATGAAAGTTGAGGGGTTAAACTTGTATTTTCTAAGAAATTCACCCAAGTATTATTTTTGCTAAATTATATTTAAAAAGACTTGGGGTTGACTTTTCTTACAAAATAAATGCTCAGGGACTAGTTTTGTCAAAATTAGAATAGTTTAACCCCTCAACTTTTCCATTTTTGGCAGAAATGGTCCTTGGGGTTTCAAATTTTGGAAAAATAATGATTTTGGTCCTTGTAATATTAACATTTGGCAAGTTTGGTCCCTTGGTGGAGTTTGAACAGTTGCAGGACCAGCCCTCCACTTTTGCAGCAATTACATCTTTGGTCCCTATGGTTATTACCTTACAATCAAACAAATGGCCATGTGTTTATAATAAACCAAAACAAACAAACCCA
>LBNU01029541.1:109206-126431 GCA_014162995.1 Artemisia annua
AAAATTTCTTTTCATGCAAAGGTGGTGCAAGACTTATATGAGCTTATTGTGATCAAGATAGAAGTAAATAGGCTTGAATAAGATGAAAAGCAATAAAGGAAAGATTGCAATAAGCTAAGAAATAAGCAAAATAAGAAGATTAAGACATAAAGTTGAAAGCTTGCATTAGGAACACATTACACTACAACTTGGAAAATAAGCTAGAAACTAATTAAGGCTACACTAACTAACTCTAAAATGAAGCCTAAGGGGGTATTTAAGGGTAGCCATGGTGGATTCCTTTTACATCTAGCCCCCTTAACTCTATTTGTTCATGAAAGTAACACATAAACTTTCATTACACTACTAAACGACTTCTAAAAAGTAAACTTAAGTCCTTGTAATCTTGAGGAATATGTTAACGAGTCTTCAAAAAGTCTTCAATGATATAAGAGTGACCACTTGCTAGAGTTTGGGAAGCTTATACATGATAATCATCTTTAATCTTCGATTAAGTATCTCTTTCATATTCACGAGCCTTCAAGTAATAAAAACATCGTCACGGGCTTTACTTGAGTAAATTTCATCTTTGACTCGGCTTCTTGACTCTTTTCCAAATCTCGTGCTCGTTTTGGGCTTTTAGGTTGCTTTTCATGATGTTTTTGCAATATCCTTACCTGCACAGTCATAAACACAAAAACACTATATCTTTGGCTTTGAACGTTAGTTTTTGGTCTATAATAGTCTAATAATGGTGAATAAAAGATATGTGAATAAGCACATATCAGTGTACGTTTTATACGTTTTTGTACATTTTTGTATGTGATAACGTATTATTATTAGTAGCCCAAGCCCACTAATCACATGCTCGGATCAAGCCTAAACGCCATATAGTTCGCGAAGTCAGCATTGACTAGAAAATCATAAGCCCATGCCAAACTAGGCCTAACAACTTTTCTCAGGTAGCATAGTACATGCACAAAGGACGCATGACACCTGTCCTCCTTATCTGCTATCGGATGATCAACACCTGGCTCCCTAGCACCCGTTGATCATCCCCAAAAGGTTTATCTCTAAACCCTACAAGCCTCTCAATTCGTTTTTTAAAATTTTTATACTTTTTTGTGCGTTTTTCTACGTTTTTATGTGTTTTTTTTTTTACATATTGTACGTTTTCATAAGTTTTTATCCGTTCTATCTGTCCGTTTGTACAGGGAACTGAAAGACAGTGCACCCGTCTCTTATCACAACAAACCCACTATCCCCTAGATTGATGGCTTGAAGATCTTCGTCTATACGGAATATAATCCATAATTAGACATTAGTGAACAAAAATACAAACCCATTATCCGTTTTAACTATAGTAACTTAAGTGAATATTGCCCCACACTTTAGTAACTTATGTGAACATTTTCGCAAACTTTAGTAACTTATTTGTCTATTTAACCCATAATATATCAATGCCACNACAGGGAACTGAAAGACAGTGCACCCGTCTCTTATCACAACAAACCCACTATCCCCTAGATTGATGGCTTGAAGATCTTCGTCTATACGGAATATAATCCATAATTAGACATTAGTGAACAAAAATACAAACCCATTATCCGTTTTAACTATAGTAACTTAAGTGAATATTGCCCCACACTTTAGTAACTTATGTGAACATTTTCGCAAACTTTAGTAACTTATTTGTCTATTTAACCCATAATATATCAATGCCACGTAGGATTTTCACCGGTAACTCTAGGTTACCCAAAACACAGTAACAAATTTAACCGGTTATATTAAGTTGAGTAACTTGGATGACAACTTTGAAACTATATTACCTTAGGACAAAATGCAGGCAAACTTTAGTAACATCTTTGTACAATAACCCTAAAAACAAAACATATCAATCCTTATATGCTAGTAAATTATCACCAAAATAAAATCATGCCAACTGCAACCGTTTACTTACTCAAAAGTTACTAAAAACAATACAGATTTGCTTACCAAAAAAACAGGAAGTTAAAATTATACTTGTAATTTTCTTCTTCCAATATCTTATCAAACCACCAATCACACCTTTAGAAACCATGAAAATTTTGTTTAACATAGCCTCAACCAAATCTATCCATGTTCAAATCTTTGTCAAATATCAACACCACCACCCAGATCTGTAACGCTGCTACCACCATCCACAAACACCACCCCCTCTATAATCACTACCACTAAACATTTTTGTTTTAGTCTTTGTCTTTATGGTTTGACCTTTTTATCTTAACTAAACAAATAAAAATTAACAGAACGATCTCAGATTTCTCTTTAGTAAATCAAAACAGACTTTTAAATATACAATCGAAGAGAACTTCATCATGGATCAAAACAAGACTCAAACATAAAAGAAAACAAGATCTCAGGTTATTAGAAAATATCAAAGATCCTTAAAGATCTAACAAACCCATCATCGATCTATCAAAAACGACGATAAAAACTTACACGTGAATTTTATAAGCTCATTAATCGAATCAATTTTCATTTGGGTTTCGTAATCTGAGTTTATGTGAGGGTTTTAAAAAAAATTGTTCATGTGACATAGAGATAAAGGTGGTTTGTTTGGTTGGCAAGAAGGAAAAAAAGAGTAAGGCTATTGATTATCTTACCCTGTTCTGGGCTCATAACCGCTAACAGTTTTGATATGTGTAGACGTGATTTGCTAGTTTTCTATATTTACTATGGTATTATAAAGAAAAAGGTTTTGGTATGCGTAGACTTAAGGGCTATGGTTAATGAAAACATGTATAATTAGTTGTGTAAGTTGTATAGTATATTGTTTGTTCTTTGTATAGGGTGAGTGATTATTTCACATGGTACAAAAATATGGCTATTGATTTGCACACTTAAAAAATTATTTATACATCAAAGGTACAAGCAATTGAAGTAAAATATTTTAATAATGTACAAATATTTAATGCACAGATAGAGTGTCCCAATCAATTTTTAAAGTGTGCAAATCAATTCTCAAATATATAAAGCATGTCATAACATATTAAACATAATCTTTAATGTTAATGTTATGTCAACATAATTTTCCTAAAATATACTGTATCTTTTTATGATAGTATAGTATTAGTACTCTTTTTAAAACCTGTGCACGTACAGGGTTTGTACAGATAGTATAACGCATATATTTTAATAACTTTGTTTTGAAGTTAAATATCATGAAAATTTATAAATCCATGGTTTGTATTGTTTAAAATTTTCTATAAAATTATATTGAATTTTTAATACTACCCGTTTACGAACGAGTTTTTACACAATTCTTTTATTATTTGTTAATATCGATTAAAATTATATATACATTTTTGTTGCACAAGTTCTAGACATTACAATTTACATGTGTTTAGTAGCACTTAGTGATCTTGAAAAATATGTGTCGTTGTAATATGTAGAATATCGTTTATTTTCTTTTATCTCATAGCAATACATCAGGTCGTGCCTTTATATTGATTTTAAATTTTTGTTAATAATAATTTAACCTAATTTTTAACCCGTGTGCAGCTTAAACTTATTAAAAAAAATTAAAATGAGTCATAATTGAATGCATATGGTTAACTGATGCGAGTTTTGCAAATCACAAAAGGTTTTACCTCTCAAGGGATCTTGAGAGATTTTGCAATCCTCCAGGCAGTGTACCTGATCGTTGTAGTGTAGTATATGGTATGTCTGGGAGATTGATTGTTCTCTAGGGGAATAGTGTCGTTAGGATTGAAGAATAGGTCAACTAGGTCTAAGGGTGAGGGATGAGTCTTTTTGTATTTTTATATTTTATGAAAAGCAAGTAAAAATCTCGGGTATTGGAAGAATGGGCGGAATTAGTTGCTAGTCAACTAACCCAAAAGCTACTAATTAAACAAAATAAAATAAAATAACAAGAAAAGTAAATGTGGTGAACTTCTAATGGGAAACAAATGTGTTTACTTAGATTTCACTACTCTCTAGTTATCTCTTGTTGATTTGTTGAGTTGTCACAATTGTTTAGTTGAAGGATTGTACTCTTTAATACCATTCGTGGGGGCGTGTACGTCCTTCCCCAACCCTATGAGTTTTTATCTCTTCTTATGACGACACGTTTAGTATCCTATCATAGCCTCCTCAATAGCCACTCATGCATTAAATACAATCAATAAAACCGTAGTACACATCCGATTACGTTTCTTAAGACGTTCAAGCTTGTTACCGTATAGGAGGTTAGCCAGTTTTTTTAAGCCTAACGCGAGTCAATCAACCAAACAACAAACAACAAACCAACATTCAATAACTAGGTTTCATTAGATCTAAGCAAACACAAGGAAATCTAAGCTAGCATGTTAATGTAAAGAAAAGACAAACAATTAATCAAACAACACATAGACATATTGAATGATTAAAGGAAGAACTTATCTTTAATTAAACATGGAAGAAAAGAGGGTTTGAAACCCTAAAAGATTTGTAAAATTCATACTAGGGTTTTGCTCTCAAGTTACACACCAAAGTTCCACACTTAATGAATGAAAAATCAAAAACTATATATAGAGATACACAGGTGACGGCGTCACATTTTAGGATGTGACGCCGTCATCTCGCCGCCATTAAGGTTTCGTGATGCCCTATCATGCCTTCTGACGTCGTCACTTATTAATTCCTCTGGGCCGTCTCTTGTTAGCTTTGTACGTGACGGCCTACTTCCAATAACACGTGACGCCGTCACATGTTAATCCTCCTAAAGTTTTTTGGAGCGTCACTTGCAAATATTTCCACCTCTTGAATCCTCAAGAGATGGCATTACCTTGTAGGGCGTGATGCCATCAGGTGTAATTGTCTGATTTGTTTCTTGATTTTGTCGTTTTCTTCACTTTTGACTCCAAAAACGTCCAAAATGCTTCATTTTCCAGAATTCTCGTCCCAAGTACCTAAAATGAGAAAAGAAGCGATTTGAGGTAATATTTGACCATATAATTACGATTTAGGGCTTAAATGACCCCCTAAAAGCGTATCAAATAAATCCTTATCATTAACAAAAGAAGAATAAATTACACCGTTCGTCCTTATGGTTTGCATTGACTGTAGCCGTTAGTCTTTTGACCAAAAAAATTGCACCGTTCGACCTTAAATGGCAAACGTTATGCGTCGTTTGTCCCTCCCTCTAACGGCCGTTACTAACGCTCGTTAAGTCAGTCCACATGAGGGTATTTATGTCCTTTTAAGTCTACACATGAGGATAAAGTAATCATTGTAGCATTATGACTCACCACTACCAAATAAAATATCTTTAATAATATTAACTTAATATAATAAGTAGGCCCCACCACCACAATTAAGCTACTAGTACATTCTTTCTTCTTCATCTTCCACCACTCACACCATCACGAGGCACCACTCCCACCACCCTGGCCACCTTCTCAAAACCCAAAACAACATCCAAAAGCGCTAAATCAAAACCCACAAGCACCAACATCCAATTTTTATAATTAAAAAAAAAAATTATATATCAAAAATTGACAATTCGTTCATAACAAACCAAAAATTTAAATGGTACAGTATATAACAACCTCACCAATTATAAAAACAAAACATATCAATCCTTATATGCTAGTAAATTATCACCAAAATAAAATCATGCTAACTGCAACCATTTGCTTACTCAAAAGTTACTAAAAACAATACAGATTTGCTTACCAAAAAAACAAGAAGTTAAAATCATACTTGTAATTTTCTTCTTCCAATATCTTATCAAACCACCAATCACACCTTTAGAACCCATGAAAATTTTGTTTAACATAGCCTCAACCAAATCTATCCATGTTCAAATCTTTGTCAAATATCAACACCACCACCCAGATCTGTAACGCTGCTACCACCATCCACAAACACCACCGCCTCTATAATCACTACCACTAAACATTTTTGTTTTAGTCCTTGTCTTTATCGTTTGACCTTTTTATCTTAACTAAACAAATAAAAATTAATAGAACGATCTCAGATTTCTCTTTAGTAAATCAAAACAGACTTTTAAATATACAATCGAAGAGAACTTCATCATGGATCAAAACAAGACTCAAACATAAAAGAAAACAAGATCTCAGGTTATTCGAAAATATCAAAGATCCTTAAAGATCTAACAAACCCATCATCGATCTATCAAAAACGACAATAAAAACTTACACGTGAATTTTATAAGCTCATTAATCGAATCAATTTCATTTGGATTTCGTAATCTGAGTTTATGTGAGGGTTTTAAAAAAAATTGTTCGTGTGACATAGAGATAAAGGTGGTTTGTTTGGTTGGCAAGAAGGAAAAAAAGATTATTGTGATGGAGATGCTGTGATGGAGATGTAGTTTGATGATGATTAGAAAATGTGATTTTATTTTGTGTGTATGAGTTTGATTTGTAATGGTGATGTGGGTATATGTTTGATTTGTTAGAAGATGTGATTTTTTTTATGTGTGTATGAGTTTGATTTGCATCTGGGTGGTGATGGCCGGATTTTGTAAACCGGAGAGAGATAGTGGTGGTGGTGAAGATGATTGATAATGGTAACGGATGATGATGGGTTTTATGTATTAAAATAGGGGAGAGAGAGAGAGAGAGAGAGAGAGAGAGAGAGAGAGAGAGAGAGAAATAAGGTGGTAGGTTGAGGCGTGAGTGGGATAGGTAGGTTGTTAATAATTTTTGGGAGGACAAAAAGACGGATATACACCCACGTGGGTATCACATAGGAGCAGTTAACGAGCGTTAGTTAACGTCGTTAGAGCGAGGGATAAACGGCGCATAACGTTTGCCACTTAAGATCGAACGGTGCAATTTTTTGGGTGAAAGGACTAACGGCTGCGGTCAACGCAAACCATAAGGACGAACAATGTAATTTACTCTTAACAAAATAATACTTTTTCGGATATCCTTACCAAATCTCATATAAATGAATAACATGAGTTATTCGTATATGATTACTCTCGTGTATTCATCCACATGTCATGGTAACTCGTGCTTTTCTTTTTATAATTATAATAATGCATTACTTTGGTATATAAATATAATTATATTTATAATAACAACAACATATTATCGTATTTTTTTTTTATAAAGTATAAAGAATACTTGGTATTTAATAAATTTATAAGCTTATTAAAAAATATGAAAACTGATAAATATACTTAAGAGCATATAATTTATTTAAAATTTAAAAACTAAAGTTTTATTTATTACATTCTTATTTTTTAATTTTATTTTTCAAAATTGACACGTGCGTTTTTTTAGCACATTTATAAACTAGACGATAATTAAATAGTTTGACCAAATGTAGCTTCAGTTTTGACTTTTAATTTGTTAATAGAAATGCTCAAATTGGCTAAGTAAGCAAAAAGATGCACTAACTTTTGTACAATTGCAATTCTCAATTTTTTTTTTATTATTATTATTTTTTTGTTTTGTGAAATTCTCTTATTATATAAGAGATAGGTGAACTGAATAAAGAGAAATAATACATTAAACTAGCCTAATTGTTTATTTACATACTCAATCGTGATTGCTACATTTAGGTGTTGTTTGTTTATTAAGAAGTTCTGAATTGAAATCTGATTCGCATGGATATAAGTACAAATCAGTTTTATTCCTACGAATCATAAATATGTTTAAAGAGCATTTGAGTCAAAAATTAACATAGTCTAGCAAAATGGAAATATGTGAAAATGATTAAATACTGTTCAATGTAGTTATAAACTATGGTTTCCAATAATGCGTTCGATTGTTTCAATATTATTTAACAAAGTTCTAAGAATAGAGACATCTATAAAATGCCCAACATGCTTTAGTTTACAGATACTCTATTTCTAACTTCTTGCTTGTTCGTGCAATGGGATCAATGGAATACGAGAAGGGAATTGGGCAAAATTTTACACAAGATGGGACTACGGATCTTAAGGGTAGACCTGTCTCAAGATCACGTACCGGGAGATGGAGAGCATGTTACTTCATGTTAGGTGAGTATCACAAAACCTTTATATATGTGTGTTCCGTCTGAATTACTTGCTGGTTATGTATTGCTGCAAATGTGCTGTTTGGAATTGATAATAATCAACAATAATCATGGTAAAAACTATGATTCGTGCAAAATCCACTTTTAGATTATAGTATCTTGACGAAACTATGGCATTGGGTTACACGACATGACAATCGGATAATTCAAAGTTACACTCAATTAAGTTTTAAACAACGAAACACTAGGGACGAAACATAGAGAATTGCTGTATCAGTTAATTTTTAATCATTTGAAAACCAAATTCAGTTTATATGTGTAAACAAAGTGACGGACTGACGGTTGAAGGTGAACAGTCACAACTTACTTAACCCTTTGCCATATCTCGTGTGAGGAATCAAGTTAGCTTATACGGTCTCCAAACCTGACCTGAAATCCCTTCGGTCTTGGTTAAATCTCAATCACATAAAACGATTGATGTCACCAACATATATTTGGTGGCACTTTTAAAATTATACAACGAGTAATAAACTATGATAATTATCTCTTGCTGCCTTGAATTACTATAAGTTTTCGATGAGCAAATAAAGAAACACATGTGTTATCGATGAAAGTTAATAGATCATGCCATAAAAATCAGAAAAAAAAAGAAAAGAAAAAGAAAAAAGAATGTTGAGTTGTATG
This sequence comes from Artemisia annua, assembly GCA_014162995.1. Classification (NCBI taxonomy): domain Eukaryota; kingdom Viridiplantae; phylum Streptophyta; class Magnoliopsida; order Asterales; family Asteraceae; genus Artemisia; species Artemisia annua. The sequence continues at coordinate 117,868 of LBNU01029541.1, forward strand.
CTTAGAATTTTGTAATGTTGCCGGTATGTGTTATGTGTATGGGTGTTATATGAACCATACGCATAATCATATAAAGTCATCAACGTATATACATTTCTCAAACATTACAACAATATGATCAAGCATTTGTTACGATTTGCAAAACATAATTGCAGGCTATGAAGTGTGTGAAAGAATGGCGTACTTCGGAATAGCAACAAATCTGGTCTTGTACTTAACAAGAGAATTGCATGAAGGCACTGTGAAATCGTCGAACAATGTCACAAATTGGGCAGGAACTGTGTGGTTGACTCCTCTTTTGGGTGCATATATCGCCGACACATACCTAGGACGATATTGGACTTTTATGGTTGCATCTGTCATTTATCTTATGGTAATATATACTCAGCATAATTTTTTAACAGGGAAAATAGTTCTTATGTAACAAAAAATAAAAAATGAGACATATGACAATATCAAAAGAGGTTTAGACATAGAAAATTTGCATATGTCCTGTGTCAAAGTGATAAATGAATTAGACACGTCTATAAACATATGTCTGTTCATGTGTTACACGCAAGTAACCGTACATTTAGTTACATATCTAGATTTAATTGCAAAAATAAAATTTGTTTAAGCTCACAGATGTTCTTGGTTATGGCCTTCTTATGACTAACAATATTTTTCCCTATTAAACAGGGCATGTGCTTATTGACTCTTGTGGTTTCATTGCCATCCTTAAAGCCACCATCATGTGGCCAACATGTGAGTTACCAAGACTGTGATAAAAGGGCCTCGTCGTTCCAAGTTGGTATCTTTTATTGTGCACTCTACATTATTGCAATTGGAACAGGCGGAACCAAACCTAACATATCGACAATGGGTGCAGACCAGTTCGATGATTTTGAGCCCAAAGAAAGGGCCCATAAGCTCTCTTTCTTCAATTGGTGGATGTTTAGCATCTTCTTTGGGACTCTATTCTCAAATACATTTCTAGTGTATATTCAAGATTACGTCGGTTGGGGCTTAGGGTATGGTATCCCTACAATATCTCTACTTGTGGCCGTAATCGCGTTTGTATTTGGAACACCGATTTATAGGCACAAGCCAAAAGCTGAAAGCCCGTATACTAGGATGGTGAAAGTACTAGTTGCAACTATAAGAAAGAGGAATGCAATAGTACCACTTGACCCTAAAGAGCTTTATGAGCTGAGTTTGGATGAGTATTCTAGCCCCGGGAAGAATAGGATTGACCATTCATCTTCGTTAAGGTAAGTAGTTATTTTTTAATATTTTAACATTATTTTTCTAGCCTGACTACTATGTCTAACCCGTAAAACAACCTGAAATATAGATACCTTGACAAAGCTGCTGTGAGGGTTGAAGAACCGGCTTCTGAATGGAAGCTATGTCCAGTGACACAAGTTGAGCAGACAAAGCAAATGATCAAAATGGTACCAATTTTATGTGCCACATTAATTCCTGGCACCTTATTTGCCCAAACTCAAACGCTTTTTATAAAACAAGGGACAACCTTAAATCGGTCCATGGGACCACATTTCGACATCCCACCAGCTAGTTTGTCAGTGTTTCTTACTCTCTCCATGCTTATTAGCATTGCACTTTATGACCGCTTCTTTGTTCCCTTTATACGCAAGTATACTAAAAACCCTAGAGGTATAACTTTGTTGCAACGAATGGCAATTGGATTAATCTTGCATATTATTACCATGGGTATCGCTAGTCTTGTAGAAAGGCGAAGACTAAGCGTCGCTAAAGATCATGGTATAGTTAAAAAGGAACAAATTGTGCCACTAACTATATTCATTCTCCTCCCTCAATTCGTGTTAATGGGTGTGGCCGATTGTTTCTTAGAAGTAGCAAAACTAGAGTTTTTCTATGATCAAGCACCCGAAGGAATGAAAAGTCTTGGGACGGCTTATTTTACAACTACTCTTGGTGTCGGGTATTTTCTTAGTAGTTTCATCCTATCGACTGTGGCTAATGTTACAAAGAAGAATGGGCACGAAGGTTGGATCTTAAACAACCTTAACTTGTCTCACCTAGACTATTATTATGCATTTTACACGGTTTTGAGCTTTGTGAACTTCATTTTCTTCCTCATTGTTGCGAAAAACTTTGACTACAATGCCGAAGCCAATGAAATTGAACAAGAGTTGGAACAAAATATTGGGAAGGCCACTGAACTAGGCTACGTTGCTGCAACCTAACTCATAATATTTTTCTAGCTAGTGCCAATGAAATTACGGAAGGCCACTCTACCTAGTTCTATGGACCCGTGTCCTGTTGTATTTTTTTGGACTTTGTGCTATTACTCACTTGAAATTATATATGTATGTCGTATACTAGTATTCTATATTCATCACTAGATCGGTCATTGTAATAATCACTAGCCTTTTGTGTTTTGATGTTTGTATCATCTAGTGATTTGCTATAGTTTTCTATATTTACTATGGTATTATAAAGAAAAAGGTTTTGGTGTGTGTAGACGTGATTTGCTAGTTTTCTATATTTACTATGGTATTATAAAGAAAAAGGTTTTGGTATGTGTAGACTTGAGGGCTGTGGTTATAAATTTATTAAAAAAAAAAAAATGTATAAGTAGTTGTATAAGTTGTATTGATACCTAGTTTTACGGGTCCAAATGCCAATCCTTGATCACCAAACACGTGGACCTGTTTATTTGTATCACTCAAGAAACAAAAAGGTGTCGTTAGAATGTATACTGGCCGTGCTCATTCCCCGTAATACACTCCGACAATCAAGTTAGATGTGAAAATACTACACAATGCAATATAATACAGTTTGTAGTAAAGAAGGAAGAAGTACTATGTTTTGTGTCTTCTTTGGGTCATAGAACCACTCTATGTTGTATATTACGTGTATGTATTGCTATTAGAGACAAATAAAAATAACATAAAAAACCATAAAAGTGTAGAGAACGATACTGTGAATCTTTTGATTGTTTAGATTCAAAAAACACAAGGAAAATGTTGAGGCCTGTGATGCTCACAGTTTCCTTAAGACAGATTCGTTCTCTCAACGTTGCTTGAGAATCGTGAACGTGTGTCTCATAGGATATAACAATAACGGATAACTCCGTTGGCACAAACGGGTTATTAAGGCGAACCAAAACCGTGCCTTCCCTCTATTACGAACCGGATACACACAATGCCAAAATGAACGGTATACAAAAAGAGAGGAGTAGTGTATTTCTTGGTGTATAGAAGTGAGAGATCTCTCAACTTATAGTGAAAGGATGTCAAGAAAAACGGTCAACTAATTAATCATACTAATGGCTCATGAACACAAAATGACCACACATTAACTTTTGTGTTAATACCCATTAGTGCATTTGATGACCATCAATTGTCATTCAAACCCACCATTATGACCAATTTTCCAACAATCCCCCACATGAATGAAATTGATAAAAGGAAACGAGTTTCAACGACTTGATGTTGTAATAGAGTTTTGCAGTTGATATTTGCATAGGATAGGTAGGTGTTACCTTTTGAACCTTCGCTCGTGAAATATACTTAACCTCCTAGCGGCCAGTAGAACTCAATGTCTTTGAATTGTCCGCTGCTTGTGTAGACGACAATATATATTCACACAAATATCTCCTTGACACATTTTGGTTCTCATAGTTATGTTCGTTATGGTCATGAACATTAGCCTGGTTCTGCAAGAGCTGTTAAGAATTGCACCCCCAAAATTCCCTTAGAAGCGACCCCACTTCTCTCACAGATAGGTGATTCTTGATTAATCATTAAAAGTCATATGCTTAACCTCATATTGTCACTGTTATAGGAATGAACTACGAAGTTTACTAACTCCCCTAAATAAATTTGGAGTTTATTACTCCCCCACAGTGACCTCAGTTTATATAAGTAGGTTGTCCTATTGAACCCAGATCTTGGGATCTCCAGTCAGCTGGGTTAGGTTTTCCTTCATATAAAATTTTCAAGGGCTTTAGTTCCATTCCTCTTCACGACTTGCTAACTAACTCTCACATTTAGCATTTCACAAGCGGATCCGCAAATGTTATTCTATGACTTCACATTGTCAATAGAGATAACCCATGCTGAGAGTAGTCGTCGTATCGTATAACACCTCCATTTTTAGGAACGCAGCGGAATACAACATGGGGTGCTATTTATCAGTCATATAGTACAAGTATAGTAAACAACTTTAAAACAAAGTCGTTTTTAAACTTCACATTCGATAATTTATCAGAGTTGAGGTCCCAAAAGTTTAACATAAGTTTAAAAATACATAAATTTAAAAGTTCAAGTCATTATCGAATGAAAATTTTTATTAAACATGAGCCATCAGGTAAGATAGTCATTTTCGCCGCCATCACAAGGCTGAGTCATTACGGACCTGAGATAAAATGCTAAAGTAACATAAAGTGAGTGAATCCATAGAGGTTTATAAGAATAAGTTAATACAAATAATTCAGTTTAAAATACGTGACTACGTTGTTATACGCCATAATTAAGTTTACATGTAACAATAAGGAGTGGGAAATAAATTTAATAGATGTGAGCTTCGATGAAACAGAACTTAAATAGATACTTGTGCACGAGAGGTAAAATTGCATATTACCATTTTCAATATAATCATGTACGTAACCCGAACAGGCTTGTTAAGCCAAATATACATATTTATAATACTAGCGTTTACTACTCAAGTAATTAACGATTCACGGTAGGGACTTAATTGGCAAGAATACTCAATGTCAAATGTCTATAAATCATGTAATCGGGTCAAGCATACCAAAAATGACTTGTATTCAGTTTGTAAAACTAGCATGTATCCCCCTCGCGAGGTTTATAAAACAATTAAAATAAGTAAAGGCGAGGCTATGAACTCACCCGGATAAAGGAAATAGCACGAAACAAGCAAGTGAAGAAACTAGCCGCGAAAGCTCTACGATGAACCTAAATAGACATATGCTTGTCTTAGGTTTTTGAAAATAAATATTGATGTATTTTTGTTGTATATAAATCATGATCTTACTTAGGCTTGGTACAATATTCCTATACTTGTTTATATGTCCAAATATGTAGTAGTTATAGGTCCAATATTACAAGTTATAAAATATTTTTATACCTTTTTATACTTAGTGCTGATGAAAATTTTATTAACTTGTATATGTTTACAATTTCGCCATTTGCAAACCGTAAGTCCAAAAATTAAGTTCCTTATATCCCCGGAAAGATATTAATCTGTACTAACAAGTTTTGTGAGTCCCACTAAGCTAAAAATTACACAACATCAGTAAAACTATCAATTTACTCAATATATTCAGTCCATCAGCTTTCAAAATTACAACAGTCCCACAAAAGTTGCGATAACTAGAGTTCTACAAGTCCAATTAATTTCCCGTTTGCGGCCATGTTTAAGTTAAGATGTTACCTACATTTCATAAAACTGGGCCAAGTAGTGAAAATAAACATATCACTGAGATTTTTACCATTTAAATCTGCAACTCAGAATCTGGCATGTTTCACGAAAAGATTTCTAATTTAATCATCGTAATGAGTTATCCGATGAAATACCCGTCAAAATGACCAAAAGACATAGGGCTACAACTACATATTTTTAGTTTAATTCCAATGTTTACTGATTAAATCAGTTTATTCCGTTTCTACCCCTAGTCCAGATTCACAGTTTGCATGTTTAGTCCCTTAGGGTTTTCTAGTGATTAAACTTATGTACCAAGCCTAACCAAGCATTATAAGTTATATAAGGTTCAAATACATCAAAGTATACTATTTATACAGTAGATAATATAAAAAAATGAAAGTAAAAATAAAATGAAAAGGGAGTGACAAGTTTTCTTACAAAGTGAAGAACAAGATGAATATTTAAGAACTAAGAACAAGGATCATCCAAGGTCATCAACAAGGAGTTTTTGTGAACTTGGCAAGAAGAACTTTTAAAAGCTCATGGAGGACTTTGAATTTACAGCCACAATATCATCTTAGAAGTCATCAAAAGTCTTGAGAAAAAGGGTCTTGAAGAAGAAAAGAAACAAGTCTTTGAAGAGGAAAAAGAATCAAAGACAAAATAGCACCAAAGGACCTTCAAACTTGCTTTAATCTTGGACTAGGAAAAATCAATCACCAAGATGTGATTGGTCTTGAGAGCCACGAATTTTAGGGAGAAAGGAGCATATTTTTGGAGTGAAAAAGTCATGGTGATGATAACTATGTGAAATGAGGAAAAAAAAGAAATAAGTTAGCTAGTTTTGACATAGTCGGATCCATGTGTAGCTATGAGGATGTGTAACCAAGACACTTGGTGTATTAGTATCACCAAAACCAGCCATATAGCCAAAAGGGTGGGATTGAGTGGGTTTGTGATGGTTTAGTTTGATATAAGTATAGTTTTTGATCCCCGGTAATTAAAACATAGGGTTTTTAAGACGCGTAATGTAAAACCTGGTAGTAATAAAATATAAAACTTTCAAAAATGTTAAACTTATTAACATAAACTATTTAAGTATTTTAGATGTGTGGTGACTTCATTGAAGGGTTTAAACATCATTAAAACTAAAAACGTGAGTTAAAACGCGTTTGGTGACACCGGTTCTTGATAAAAGTGACGTAAACTCTAAAAATGAAACGACAAGTATAAAACTCACTTGTAAATATGAGAATAGGTTAAAATGCATAAAACATTTAGAATTTTCATAGTCTAGGGTTGATTCACGTTGTTAAAACCATAAAACGTAAATTTAAATCGCGTAAAACGTAAAAGGTGCAGGTTTACGTAAAAATGGAAAAAGTGAATTATGACTCTTAAAAGAGGATTGTAAGGAACCGAAAATACATAAAAAGTGTAGAGTTGGCGTAGCCAAGTATTGGTTGAATTAACTTGAACGTGACACGACGTACGAAAATAACTTCCGACGAAGTTAATTATAAAAAAAATAATAGTTAAATAATAAAAATATTATAATTAGTGACATGAAATTTACGAAATGTCACATCACGTACCCCTTAAGAGAGCGTCGTCCCGGAGCTCAACTAGCTTTATCTCCAGACGGTTCACTTGCGAAAGGATGAGGATACTCGTAAAGAATGAAGTCTAGAATAACTAACGATGCGGTTCGATTCTCGTCATCCAGAAATACGGTGTAGAGTAAGGTTAACTATACGCGATAAAGATTGAGTGAGGATTTGTTTAGTTGTTTTGCTCGATTGAAAGAATAACGCTGAATTGTTTATGCTTACACAAGAAATTTCGTGATTCTCGTAAATCAAGTAGAAAATCAATTAGACATAACCCATATATAACTATTCCGAGTATTTGAAAAATCTAAGTCGAACATAGGTAGTCAGACTATTTTTCACTGTCCCTAGGTTAAATATAGGTGACTAGACTATATTTAACCGAGGTTCGATAAAATTTTCAAATACTTAACTTAGTTATACTCGTGATATGTCCATTGTTGAACGAGTATGGAGTTTGTATAAGTATCTTATATATAAAGAGTGATATAATTTTGCACATACTTAAGAATCAATCATAAGTAAGTAGTATGAGTGAGTAACACAAGCGAATAAGGAAAATTCACATAGAAAAGGAAGTTTTAAGTAGTTCTAAATCAGTCCACATCGGGCCAGAATCACGTACCTTTAACAGTGAAGGTTTCAAAAGAGAACTTGATGAATGTAGAGAAAGTTGTTGAACTTCAGCTTTTGTAGATGATGAATTAGTTTATAAGAATTATAGGAAAATGACGGACAATAAAACAATAAAAAAATAGTTAATGAGGTAATAATAAATTAATGTTTTAAGATAATAAGAGAGGGGATCATCAAAAAGAATAAGTATGTATAACAGTTTAGTAATTTTGGTGAAATAGATACATAATTGGGAGAAGTAGTGGAGACTGAGTATTTAAAGGGTAAGAATCGGTAAAACATTTATAAAGATAAGTAGTCGAGAGTAAACCAAGTACATATAAATAGTCTTTATATACATAGTATCAATAGTGGTGCTTAAGAAAATAAGCATAAAATGCTCAGAAAACATGAGTTCACGGTGAGTAAGACAACCAATAGAAATTGATAAACCGTGACATGTTTCGCTATCATATGAAAAGATATAACATACAGTGCTGAGAGAGTTTAGAGACCATTGTAATCACAAACAATGTCTGATAAATAAGAGAGACCATTGTAATCACACACAATGTTTGAGAAATAAGAGAGGCCATTGTAATCACATACAATGTCTAAGAAATAAGAGAGACCATTGTAATCACATACAATGTCTGATAAACAAGAGAGACCATTGTAATCACATACAATGTCTAAGAAATAAGAGAGACCATTGTATATAAGAGAGACCATTGTAATCACATACAATGTCTAAGAAATAAGAGAGACCATTGTAATCACATACAATGTCTGATAAATAAGAGAGACCATTGTAATCGCATACAATGTCTGAGAAATAAGAGAGACCATTGTAATCACATACAATGTCTGATAAATAAGAGAGACCATTGTAATCGCATACAATGTCTGAGAAATAAGAGAGAC